>JASAMW010006167.1:0-10013 GCA_030247985.1 Epsilonema sp. ZAB3_2
TACATCCAAGGGCCACTGCTGCTGAGTCATTTTTGGCGTCAGCTTGTGCGAGATGAGCTCGCATTCGCCCGTGCTCGCTTTCCAGTTGTACTGCAGACAGCCCTTCTCTCTTCTACAGGCCAAACCGCAGTACCAGTCGTCTTCTATGCCCGTCAAGGTGGGACCCAGGCTGGTGATGGCAGTCTCAAAAGTCACGCGTCTTCCAGATTTGGTCTTGAAGTTGGCGAACGCCGTGTCTGCAATAAAGAAATGTGACGGTGTACAGAGTGTCTCATAATAAACCGTCCACCTTTCCGTGCATGTAACTCTGGAACCACATCTTAGATTTTCATGCGATTTTTTGTAATTTGTAGCCAAGGCTTCAACAAGTAAGTGTACAAAATTTCAACTATGTGGTCCGCATACTTCGGAGACTACGACGGTTTGAATCTCGAAGCTCGAAATTGACAGTTTTTCCTTTACTATGGAGAAAATATCACTTTTAGTTTTTCAGAAGTACCCTGTTTCATGCGTTTGCTATGCTGGAACTTGGGATAATGCATGAGATACAAATTTACTAGCATTTTGGGACATCTTTCTTCATTACAAGGCTAATTTTATTATGAATCACGAGCAGAATTACCCCTAAATCGGCACTACCAGTTCGAAAAACCTTGTTTTTGACTGCTGGAGGAAAAAGGTGTTTGAGCAGCTTCCACTGGGCCTAGGAAGCTAAAATTTTGTACACACCTCAGTTGAAGCTTTGGCTACAAAATACAAAAAAACCGCATTAAAATCTATGGTGTGGTTCCAGAGTTACATGCACGGGAAGGTGGACGGTTTATTATGAGGCACCCTGTATGTACACCTGTACGTACAGTACCGAAGCGCCTATCTATACCGTCGGCAAGTATACACTTTGCAAAAACGTACCCAAAAATGCAAAACACTTTTGTTGTTTCTTCCAGCATAACGCACTTCTTAGACTAAATGAATAAGGTTGCTTTTCTGTCTTAGGGTACTTGTATAGTACTGTAACACGGCCATGGGGTAATCTGGTCACCTAGCTCCTATGAGCTTGCACTAAGGAGAGTTGAAGTTGAAGGATAGGCTAGGCATAAAAAATGCTGCATGTGCAAAGGTTGTCGGTTGTCCTGATGTTGTCCTGAGGTTGCCAGACATCCTCAGGACAACTTTAGGACAACCTCAGGACAGGCTTCCCGGGGGCTGGACGGACGACACCCACGACCACAAGGCTTTTTGCATGTTTATTCAAAACGTTCACAAAATGCGGAGAAGATCTCCGGTGAAATAAACAACATGAAGAAAACACAATGCAATGTGTTGCACAAATTAGTCCCAATGAGCAAAACTAGTGGATGGATAGTGGTAAGTGGATACATATGTACAGTACAGTAGATTATACGTACCCTACATACTAGGTTCTTAAAAGTAAGCTTCTGCTAATAATTTAAGTTTAAGTAAAAGTATGACCCTCATACTTTTATTATTTTAGTTTAAGTAAAAGTATGGGCTCCATAATTTAAGTTAAAGTATAATTTAAGTAAGAGTTTAAGTAATTTTTTCCTCTTTGTTGGTGCTCTGTATGAGTGCAAGTAGGTACAATATGTGCAATTGCAATGCAACATGTTGTAAATGCAAGCATTGTATTTCAATAGTCACTCTTCCAAACAAGCAATACCACCAATTATCCTGATTCCCAATACCACCACCCTCCTTCCTAGGCCCCAAGTACCAATGTCGATTGTATTTCAGCATGATAGATTGCTCCAATTTTTCATTAGAACAGCTGCCTTTTGGCCCTTTGCTTTGATGGAGTAATGGCTGAAAATGCGCCCAGATGTAACACTAAAGTTTGCTGGACAAGCGAGAATGTCCAGTGCCACTTTATAAAGTTCAGGGTATGCGCCAGAATTCATCTGCTGGTTCTGCCCCCTTCTCAAGTCTGGGTTGAGAGCCGAGTAGTTGTCAAGTTCAGCAGAAATAGCAGAGGAAGTTGAGGCAGCCTCTGCTAGTGGGGTTGTTGCTTGTATGTAGCAGATCATCCATGCGTGTAGCCCTGCCCGCTGCCCCTATGCGTTTCCCCTGCTCATCTTACTTTTATTCTTACTTAAATTATGACCAAAATAATTTTAGTTTAAGTAAAAGTACGAAGGTCATACTTTAATAGTTTTAGTTTTAGTTTAAGTAAAAGTAAGCCAAAATTCAATACTTTTATTAGTTTGAGTTTAAGTATAAGTATACTTTTAAGAACCTACTACATACATACAATACATCTGTGTACTGTTAGTCAGTCAACCCTTCCGCATGCAAAGAATTTCTGTTATTGTACAATAGTAAGAAAAATTGCAAAAAAAACCGGAACTGGAATAATTCGGGTCCCCTGGGGATGGGAACTCCAGAGACATTGGTCAACAACTGTGTGGGAAATTAATTAGACTTCACCTTTAAAAGCAAAACCAACAGCCCACCTACGGTAAATAGTACATAGGTTGCACTGTATTGCTACTCATCTTTCCTTTCCGCTGTATACAGAGTGTCCCAAAATAAACCAGCCACCTTTCCGTGCATGTAACTGTGGAATGACACGAGATTTTCATGCGGTTTTTTTGCATTTAGTAGCCAAGGCTTCAACTGAGATCTGTACAAAATTTCAGCTATTTGGTCCACACTCCACATATACTTCGGAAATTACGACGGTTTGAATCTCGAAGTTCAAAATCGACGTTAACCCTTTGCCGGGAAAGTGGTCCCAAAAGGGACCACTTTCTTCATTGTGGCCGAAATTCGATTTGTAATGTTCAGCTTTTTTGACCCAATGTTCAGCTGTTGGTGCAAAAGCTGAACATTCAATGTTCAGCTCAAGGCGAAAAAGCAGAACAGTACTGTTCAGCTATTTTTGCCGAGCGTAGCAGAATAATTTGGGTTGAACATTTTGCTAGTACACGTACACCAAATGTACAAGTTTTTCACACGTCATACATTCGTAATACATATGCATCGAAATATTTTCGTGGCGGGACCATTTTTTTGACAGTGACCACTGATTTGACAGTTGTTACTAAGTTGTCCCATGAAAGTCGCGTTCTGAAGTATAGGAAGAATGTCCATGTTTTGTCGAAACCTCGCCAACATACATCCATGTAATTCCGAAAAAACATGGACGTATGCTTGCGAGGTTTCGACAAACATGGACATTCTTCTTTTACTTTCGTCCGCTTTCTGGATCACTGATTTACCACTGAAGCCCCTCAATACCCCCCCCCCCCCCGTTCAAAAAAAATTCGGTATTAATTACTCTCAAACATAAAATGTACACTGCCTAAACTAGCTGTACGTACTGTTCAGCCTTTTCCATGCTTATTACAATGTACTACTTTTGCGAACATCCGGTCACCGGGACAAATCGGCCATTTACCTCAAAAGGGCCAAAAGAAACCCGAAAAGGGAAAAAACGGTATTTCAAAACCCCGTTCCACCCTAAGTATGGTGGAATTGGGGTTACTGCATGAGATTCACATTTCCTAGCATTTTGGGACTTCTTTTTCATTAGAGACTAATTATACTGTATCTTGGATCCATGCTCAAAAAACCACTAAATCGGCACTACCAGTTAGAAAAACCCTCGTTTTTGACCGCCGGAGAAAGAAGGTGTTTGAGCACCTTCCACTGGGCGTACGAACGAAGCTAATTTTGCACAGATTCAGTTGAAGCCTTGGCTACAAAATACAAAAAACCGCATGAAAATCTCAAGTGACGTTCCAGAGTTTACACGCACGGAAAGGTGGCTGGTTTATTTTGGGACACCCTGTATATCTAAAATACAATTAAATTACCGAAATATGACCAATACTAACAATTACAGCAGTGTTTGGTTCAATCAGTCAAATGATCTCTCCTTTAACGATTTCTGGCCAGTTCACGTATCGGACACAGTGATGCTCGTGGTTGCAAAAATCTCTTTGGCCATTTGCGTCTGCTTCGGCCTACTGGGTAATTTTCTCAGTTTGGCGGCATTCTACAAGCTTCAAAACAAAGAGACGATGCCTATAAACGGGATAGTAGGCGCAGAAAAGATCAAGAAAATGCTAACGGCTACATTTACCAGTTTGGCATCATCGCTAACGATTGCGCGAGCCTTGTATCCGGAAGCGTATACATGATTGGCGAGTACTGGTTCAGGCTTCGCTCATCAGGTAAACTAAAGGGAAATTTTTGTGATCAATTTGTGTGAAATTTGTGCAAATTCTAACTCCCCTATTGGCTTTTTTGCCGTTTTCAGAAGCTCCAGAGTACATCCGCAGGAGCTACTGGGTTCGCCTGCTGTTAGCCACCTCACTGCACAGCATCGTCAATATCGCCGCATCTGTCGGATTGATGTTTCTGCCTATAGCGCTCTACGATCGGGTCTTGGCGCTGCGGAAACCGATGGAATATCGCTTGCGAAATCACACCCGTCAGATGCTCAAATCGCTGGGTATCATATACAGGGTGCTTTTTGTATCTTTCACAGTGCGACGTTTCTTGATATTGTGATGTGCCGCGCCGTTCCGTATGGCGATAGCCGGGCATTGAAAAGGGGGAGAAAAATAATCGAACCGAACGGGAATCGAACCCGCTACCCTCGGTCACAGCTGTGGACGTTTAGGCACACGACCACGTGCCGGTCCAATCGCGGCAGAGGGGATTTGAACCCGCTCGCTGCCCTGTCACACAACTGGACTTTAGGCACACGACCACGTGCCGGTCCGGGGACTTTTTGGCTAAACTCACCTTACATATATGTACCTAGAACTATAGTTTACGCACACTACTGGCCTCGGACGCTATTGCCATACGTAAGCAGTACGTGACAATACTGTGTGTAGGCTATACAACTTCAAACTCTCCGCTTTCGGTAACCAGGGTTTTGAATTCTCTCTTTTGGCCTACGGGATGTATTTACTATTTTAATGAGTATGTACATCTTGTTTGTGTACAGGGTGTTTCATAATATACTCGCCGGATGTTTGTGCTTATATCTCCCCACCGGAGTGTCACATTCGAATGCGGTTTTTTGCGTTGAATAGCCAAGGCTTCAACGTTGATGCAGTCAAAATTTTAGCTTCCTAGGTTGCATTGTCATGGCGCTGTAAGCGGTCAAAGTTGCGGTGTCTTTTTTGGCGTAAAACGGAGGCAGGGCACTGAGGCGGGGCAACGGATTTGCATTTTCGCTTTTTTCTCGCTCTTTCAAGTCTGTTCACCATTCCACGCTAACTTTTATGCATTTTTGAGCAGTCTTGTCGAAGATAGACTTCAGTTTGATCACCATGGCATCAGCGTCCCAAGGAAAAGCTTGGATGACCGAATTTTGGCTGTAACGACTGTTTGCTAAGTTCGAATCTGCAAGAGAAGTGGCATGGAGATGGAAAACTCTACCGAAACTTGTGCTCCAGATAAAAACTGGGGAGGGGAATACTGCGGAAGGAAAACTAAGGAGAGAACTGGGTTAACTGGGGAGAAAAAACCGGAGCCAATCTGTACCTGGCCGCCTGCAAAAATGTGTGAAAATTGACGCTTTGCAAATCGAGCTGTTTGAGCCGCTTTCTGTTGGCCTAGAAAGCTGAAATTTTGGCTGCATCAACGTTGAAGCATTGGCTATTCAACGCAAAAAACCGCATTCGAATGTGACACTCCGGTGGGGAGATATAAGCACAAACATCCGGCGAGTATATTATGAAACACCCTGTATATGTACATTTGGGGGGTGCTCTCAAACATCTAGCAAACTGTTAAATTTACAGTAAATTAGTAGGACTACAGTACAGTTTTGTATTAAGACATACCTAGCACAAGGAAGCAGCAAAAAAAGGGGGCAGTAGGAGTCGAACACGCAACGCAGAACGGGATTACCCCCCAACGCCACAACAACATAATGCACAGCTCAATTTCTCAAACTCCCACTTGGGAAATTGAAATTGAGAAATTGAGCTGGCAGTCAGATAGTGGTGTGCGCTAAAGGGGCGTAATCCCGTTCTGCGTTGCGTGTCCCTGCCCAATTTTTCAAACTGCTTCTCTTGTGCTCATATGTCTTAATAGAGACACCCGCGCTAAAAGCCCCTGCGTCTTCAGTCAGTTTTATACCCTCATAACAGTTCTCTTTTGTTCTGTAAAAAGATAAGATGGAAAGTGGTACCCATCCACCTCCACATAAAACGTTCGAACGACATCCTGAAAATACAATAAACACCCTCTATGTGATTGGCACCATCACCAATATCCCCCTGTTCTTTCGCTTCACGGTGGTTCAGCTGGAAAACGGTGAATACAGGAGCATCGTCTACAGCAGAGACCGACTAAGCCCCGCTGTACAACTGTTGTTGAGGAT
This sequence comes from Epsilonema sp. ZAB3_2, assembly GCA_030247985.1. Lineage (NCBI taxonomy): Eukaryota > Metazoa > Nematoda > Chromadorea > Desmodorida > Epsilonematidae > Epsilonema > Epsilonema sp. ZAB3_2. The sequence goes on from JASAMW010006167.1 coordinate 6,368, forward strand.
CCTGGGAACTGCGCAAGTCCTCACTCGACTGGGCAGCCTGGTAGCCTTGGGTGTACTCAGCGCTGTCCTCGTGAAGGAATTCAAGAAGTTTTCAGAGAAGAGTAAGCAGCTGCAAAAAGCGGGAACAAGACGAATCAAGCCCATTAAGAAACGTTTTCTCTAGCGGTTGCATAGTACGTGGAAGGGGGGTACTTTTTGTAAATCGAGATAATATGCCTATCGGATTCCCCATCAAAAACTGCATATGTTGATGAAGTTTTAGGAAAAAATTTGTTCAGGCATCATCGAGATATTCATGGGTAAAGGTGGGCAGGTCGCATTTTTGCCGTTTTTCAACGTTTTTAGCCATATTTCAGCAACCGAAGGGCTTAGAGGGCTACAATTTGGTACACACATACATCCCATAGGGACCCAAGTCTGGACCAATTTTGAGCCCAATCGGCCACCTGTGTGGCGAGATATAGCGTCACAAAGTGCATTTCCGCATATTTTGCACCTGTTGCAAATTTAGTTTTTTGAATACCACGGCGCGAATACATGCCCTGCACGGGGTAAAATTTTGACAGAAAGTAGAGAAGGGTTAGGCCTAAAAACTTTAGTACTACCGCAAAAAATCTCTATTGAGAATTGGGACTACAGTCCTCTCGAATGGTGAAAAATGCAGCAAAAATTTTCCCGCATTTTTTACTTTTCAAGATAAATGAGCAATACCACTGAAACATTTTCCTCGTAAGTAGCCTATCTTATGTAGAATTTTATGTAGATTTCAAAAAGAAAATTGCTTTTCCCAAAAAATTTAACCCTTACCCAAAATTCACAAAAATATACTACTTTTGCAAAATTATATGCTAGGGGTTAAATTTTTTTGGAAAAAACAATTTTATTTTTGAAATCTACATCAAATTCTACATAAGATAGGCTACTTACGAGGAAAATGTTTCAGTGGTATTGCTCATTTATCTTGAAAAATAAAAAGAGAGGACATTCGAGAGGACTGTGGTCCCAATTCTCATTATAGAGATTTTTTGCGGTAGTACTAAAGTTTTTAGGCCTAACCCTTCTCTACTTTCTGTCAAAATTTTACCCCGTGCAGGGCATGTATTCACGCCGTGGTATTCAAAAAACTAAATTTGCAACAGGTGCAAAACATACAGAAATGCACTTTGTGACGCTATATCTCGCCACACAGGTGGCCGATTGGGCTCAAAATTGGTCCAGACTTGGGTCCCTATGGTATCTTTCCGCACGCCAAATTGTAGCCCTCTAAGCCCTGCGGTTGCTGAAATATGGCTAAAAACGTTGAAAAACGGCAAAAATGCGACCTGCCCACCTTTAGCCATCAATATCTCGATGATGCCTGAACAAATTTTTTCCTAAAACTTCATCAACATATGCAGTTTTTGATGGGGAATCCGATAGGCATATTATCTCGATTCACAAAACGTACCCCCCTTCCGCCTATACTACAGGCTACTCTCAATCCTTACAGAAAACGTCTCTTAACGGCTCGGGGGTAGGAACGGGAACTAGTAGGCATGGCGAACAGGTGAACGATGAGGAACGTCGGCAACAGCGACAAGAGACGAATAATACGCTCATCTCTCACAGGAGCTTGATGATGCTCCTACTGGCTGAGGTAGTGGGGACCGCAATCGGCTGGCTCCCCTTGATCGCCGACTTTGGCTACTCTTGGCTTTTTAAAGGGGGTGTGCGGAGGACGATTTCTAGACTGAAATCGAAGCATGATGATCGATGATACATATGTAAAATTTCTTTCAGTAAACCCGTGGTATGATTCAAATAACAAACCGCTCTGTCAAAATTCAAAATTGCGCCACTCCTTTTCATTTGTGTACCCAGAGCCCAGGGTATGTATTTCATGAAGGCGATTTCATTTTGCTTTCGATTTTTGACATGTTATTTCGCTGACATACCAATGTATTGAACAAACCTTCCATTCCTCTACTTGTCGAAAACGCTTCTTGTATTTGTCTGTACACCCCAATTTTAATGAAAAAACTTGTCAATTCCGGGCTTTAAGGCAAGATTTCTGAGTCGTGTGAGAGTCTGACTATAGAAGGCCGGACACCTCAATATTTCACATTTCCTGTTCGGTTCATAAATAAGTACTACAACACATGGGGAATCGAATGCAAAAAACCGCATCTCAAAATTCGCCCTCGTTGAGGAGTTATAGATGCGCAAACCCTCCTGACCCATTTTAAGGCGAAAATTATATAAAATGCATTCTTTTTAGGTTCCAGTGGACGCAGCCGGCTGAAATTTTGTACACACATACCCCCTATGGGACCCTACCTGCAGGGAAATTTTTAGCCTTCTAGCCCTCTTCACACTGGAGTTATGGCGTTTTACAGTCAATTTCCATGCAAACTGGGGCTAGATTTTTTTAGGTTATATGCCTATAGCTCATTAGATACAGTACCGGCCGCTCTGAAAATTTTTATCCCTTTAGGTAACCCATTATAGTTTTCGAAAATACAAAAAGAAAAAATTCGGTAGTGGTCCGAGAAAGAGAACGGTCCTCATGAATAGTGAAAAATTCAGGAAAAATGTTCCTGCCTTTTTCTATTATTCAAGATAAATGAGCAATACCACTGGAGCTTCTTCCTAAAAAGTAACCTATCTCATGTAGAATTTGATGTAGATTTCAAAAATAAAATTGATTTTCAAAAAAAATTTACCCCTTACCCAAAATTCTCAAAAATATCTCAAAAATATACTACTTTTGCAAAATTATATGCTAGGGGTTAAATTTTTTTGGAAAACCAATTTTATTTTTGAAATCTACATCAAATTCTATATAAGATAGGTTACTTTTTAGGAAGAAGATACAGTGTTATTGCTCATTTATCTTGAATAATATAAAAAGGCTGGAAAATTTTTCATGAATTTTTCACTATTCATGATGACGGTTCTCTTTCTCGGACCACTACCGAATTTTTTCTTTTTGTATTTTCGAAAACTATAATGGGTTACCTAAAGGGATAAAAATTTTCAGAGCGGCCAGTACTGTATCTAATGAGCTATAGGCATATAACCTAAAAAAATCTAGCCCCGGTTTTGCATGGAAATTGACTGTAAAACGCCATAACTCCAGTGTGAAGAGGGCTAGAAGGCTAAAAATTTCCCTGCAGGTAGGGTCCCATAGGGGGTATGTGTTTACAAAATTTCAGCCGGCTGGGTTCACTGGAACCTAAAAAGAATGCATTTTTACGGTAATTTTCGCCTTAAAATGGGTCAGGAGGGTTTTGGCATGTATACTGTAACTCCTCAACGAGGGCTAATTTTGAGATGCGGTGTTTTGCATTCGATTCCCCATGTGTTGTAGTACTTATTTATGAACCGAATAGGAAATGCGAAATTTTGAGGGTGTCCGTGAACAATGCACACACCAGGGAAACCTTGCCTTAAAATCTTTCAGCCGCACGACCCCTTTAAGCGTAACACGGAGCGAAAGTTTAAGTCGGTGGTGACGGTGATCGGAGAGACCGCGGCTCAGTTTCCACTCGGCATTAATTTTGTTTTCTACATCCTGATGAGCAGAAAGTTTCGAGTGGTCATCTACGACATGTTACATTTGAAGGCGGTGAAAAAATACGAGCAATATGAACTGAACGAAGTAGAG
>JASAMW010006169.1:0-21621 GCA_030247985.1 Epsilonema sp. ZAB3_2
CAAAACAACCAACAACCAAAACACCCAAATCGCACCCAACGTGGACTTCTTGAAAATAGGATCTGCCTAAATAGCACATACAAACAAAGTGGCGCAACAGACATTGTCGAAGCAACAAATGGGCCGGGTAGCATCATAGTATTTGAGTCAGCGTTTGCAATAGGGTAGTGCGGGGTAATTTGGGGGTGCAGGCGGTGCATAGTGGATGCGGGGTGCATGGTAATATCTACTTTGCACAGGCACATGGACAGACAGGCTAAGGCTGAGGCTGAGGTCTACCCCTCTGAATCCAATACCTAAGCCCTAAGCCTAAGCCTAGCCTGAACTGAAGTCTGCCCAAGCACCTGCGCAAGACATATATTGCCATTCACCACCCAGCTCTCAGTGCCCAGTAACTTTCAACACCTGGAATTGAAATCCATATTTTCCATGCGAATTCATGCTATTTTGTTTGAACGCCTATGACATTGGAAGGTTTCCATTTTTTCGGTCACTCTAGACTTTTGTTGGATGCAAACATTACTGCATGTATTGGACCAATTGTCCCCACGCTACCCCACAATTTCGATAAGGGTATATTGATTGATTGATCATGGTTCTTCACACGCGCAACTAGTGTGTTATTTAGGCGGAGCTATTTTTTAGGAAGTCAACGTTGGTTGTTTTGGTTGCGTATTAGTTAATACCGAAAATTTTGTTTGAATATCAATCATGTACTCCTATAGAGAGGACTTCTTACGAACTGCTCTAGGATTACATGATTTTAGAGTTTGAACATTTTTCGAAGATACTCGGCTGTAGTTATAGGTTATCACACCTTCCTGTTGCGTAGCAATTATGTTTTCTAGAATTCGATAGCGATGGTAGCGCTAATGCAAATTCCTATTTCATGCTTCGAAGTCCTTCGCGCAAGCAGAATAATAATTTCATTTCCAAACAAGCTCCTATTTCGCATCAAACAAAGCCAAAAGTCTATATTTTGGCACGAGTAGGCATTCTGCAAGCAAGAATAAAAGGAGATACCGCGCTCTTCTATCATAGGAACCGCACTGCCCGATATAGATCAAGAATACATAATCTGGAAGATCACACAAATCACAATATGCATCCATTCAATCACTTCATGGCAAAATCAGCATGTAAGCAAAGAATAACAGAAGGGTTGCACAACTAATCCTAACAGATAGATACCATAAATATTAAATAACACAAATACTCCACATCCGCATTTATTTACCTGACTGGGTTACGTAAATTTTATGGTAAACTATTCAGCAAAGTTCTATGTATTTCTAACATTTTCATCGCCAATATAGCAAACAAAGCAAAAATGGACGCTTCAACGCCATTATGGTCTGTATAATTGCAACGCAACTTACGACAAAAAAACACACAAATAAATACTCTATCCAAACACATAGGTCTACCATACTGTATGTAACAAGAGCGACAAAAGCTTAAAGTCGGTGTATACAGGGTGTCTCACGTAGACCTACCTAATGATACAGCCTTATAACTTCCGTATTACAGTAGATATCAAGCTGAAATTTTGTCCCCAGAAACCCAAGAATATACCATTTGTTGTGACAAAATGTGAGCCATATAGGTCAACTAGGGATGAAATTACGAGCTTGCAAATTTGAGACCACGTTTTTCAACATTTTGAAATCAGTGGTGCCGCTATTGACCTCGACAGCTCTTTGAAGGCTGTTATGGGCTGTAAAACGCCTGTATTTTTAAATTCGTTGTGTTTTGGACTGTGCTAACGTCAAGCCATTGTTGTTCCGCAATATTTCCACGTTGGATGAGCTGCTTGACCATGCTCAGCAAAAGATTGCAGTCCCAAAACCACGTTCAGTGCGGAAAATGCGAAAAACAGGGTCCAACATTTCAAAGCACGTAATTTCATCCCTAGTTGACCTATCTGGCTCAAAGTTTGCCACAACAAATGGTATATTCTTGGGTTTCTGGGGATAAAATTTCAGCTTGATATCTACTGTAGTACGGAAGTTATAAGGCTGGATCCTTTGGTAGGTCTACGTGAGACACCCTGTATTTATGCTTAGCGCATACACGTCCACATGTTGTACATGAGAATAGGTATGTGCATGCTTTGTACACACAAGCGGAGTTACAACGTACGTAGTTACGATACAATGGTTCGTCTGTAATCTGCATTATGATGCTGTCAGCTTGCGTACTCTTTCCGCGTTGCACGGTTTGCAAAGCAGATGCCCATCCATGGGATAACAGCCATGCCCTTCGATCTTCGATGACAGCTTCAAGCCGCAATCCTGCAAACAACAAATGAAAGTAAAGTACTGAAAAGTTGCAGCGCAAGCCGTAAATAAAGTACAGGGTGTTTCCTTTGGATATGAAATGTCGTTTGGGGTTATAACTTGGGATCCACATAAGATAATAAGCTGAAAATTTTCTTGCCGATACCCAAGAATATGCCTAACCTCATGTAAAAATTTCGAACCAAAAACTCTAATCCGAAGGTAAGATATTGGTTGCTCAAGTTTTGACCACGAAAATCACAAGTTTCTGAATCCTACGGAAGTGGTTCGCCCTACCTGACTTCCCAACTTTTCCTTTTGGATTTTCTTCAGGACAAGGCTACGTTCTAGTAAACTGAAGACTTCCCCAGAACTAGAAAATAATATTCGTGGTGTTTTCAGGTGTTGGTTAGCGCTATGACAAAAAATGCCACAAGAATTCGTCTGAACAACAGCTCTGATTTTAGCAACTTGTGATTTTCGTGACCAAAACTTGAGGTACCAATATCTTTTGTTCAGATTCGATTTTTGGCTTGAAATTTTTATACAAGGTTAGGCATATTCTTGGGTATCTGCAAGAAAAATGTCAGCTTATTATCTCATAACCCAAGTTATGACCCCAAACGACATTTCACATCCAAAGAAAACACCCTGTATAATAACGGACAACATGTTGAATAGAGTAGGTGTGGGGAACATTCGGGTCATTCCAACCTCTGTCTGCGTCTGTTCATACCAGAAATTTGCAATTGGGCCCAAAAATTGAGCAGCGGGTACGAGGAATTTTCGCTCAATAACAACTCAACTCGTGGGTTCTTGCGTACGTACTTCGCATTTGTAGCAGTCCACGTGGAAACTCTTGTCCATGGCTACCACCCGAAACGAATCCTCGCGCCCCGGCTCCGGTACTATCGGCTTACTGCATATGGCGCACCGCGGGGCATACCGCCTGCAAGGTACGACAAAAAAATCCTTCCAAGAATACGACATTATACTGTAGTCAATCAATACATCCATACATAGCAGCGCTTTTTGTCGCAAAACTTGTTATTTTATGCTTATTTTATTTTTACTTTTTAGCCAATAACCGCCACTCGTCGGTTATTTGGCTAAAAAGTAAATAAAATGTGCATAAAAATAGACAAGTTTTGCAAGAAAAAGCGCTACTACGTGTGCCCACCACCGCTATTCGCAACCTCATCCATTGTGCTGTACGTGCAAACTGTACATGCACCTACACAGTACTGTACTGACTCGTGAAAGCAATCGACGCAGTGAACTTGATTGCTGGAGTCGATGGTGAATGGGACGCCGTCCAGGCATTTGCGACAGGACGCGCAGACGAAGCAGCCCGGATGAAACGCCTTGCCGCTCGCGCGCAATATCTACACACAACAGTGGACAGTTTAACTAGCAGACACTATTGAGTATTGACCAGTTGCGCTAATTACAGTATTGTTACGTACTGCGTACGTATGGCAATAGCGTCCGAGGCCAGTAATGTACGTAAACTAATTCTAGGTATGTAAGGCGAGTTTAGCCAAAAGTCCCCGGACCGGTCCCTGGTGGGGTTGCCTAAGTCCGCAGCTGTGTCCGAGGGTAGCGGGTTCGATTCCCGTTCGATCCTATTTCTCTCGCCCCTTTTCGGGGCCCGGCTATCGTCATACGGAACGCGGCACGTCACAGTATGTTTGGGCGGTCCTGGTCGGTCTGACCCCTTGGTGCGTATTTACAGCTTATTCCGTGAATTTTTTCTTCCCCCTTGCTGATCAAAAATGCGCTGGAAAAATGCGAGCACCTCTACTTTCTTAGCGCAACTAGTCCATACCATTGTCGACATCAGACAGGCCAACTTACTCGTACCGCGCGCCCGCGCGCATGCTTAGAAGCTCGTAAATGAACAAATTGGCAAGTCTGATATCGCTTGCTGTGAGCTAGGATGATTTCAACACAAACAGACGAAATACACATTCAGTGTATCGTGGGGTAAACCCGGCTACCAACCAAACTCCTGAGAACTTGCTGTTTCAGCAGATGATGAACGAAATACCGCATTTGAAAGAGGAGAGTTCAAGCAACCGATTGAGAAATACATTCATTTCGATAGGTCTATTGGCTGCTGAGATATGCAGCCCTGAAACGTAAGTGACCGGATTTATCATGCGGGTTTACCCCATAGTACCCTTTTTCACGAACCTTTTCCATGATCGGCTTGCAGCAGATGTCGCATTTCTCCAGGGTTGCCTGCAACAATCACAAATGTTGCACTGAAAATCACGGTTAATCAGAAGGGTAACCTCGCGACACAGTACTAGCGCTTAGTGCAACTCGTCCATACGTACGTACGTACAATGTGATCCGCTTCGCATAGCGCCTTTCCATCCACGACGAAAAACGCGCCGCCGGCCAGCGTTCGTCCGCACACCGCGCAGGTGAAGCAGGCCATGTGATAGGTCTCATTCAGCGCCGTACAACCGGGTCTCTCCGGCGAAATTCCCTCTCCGCATTTCGTACAATTATCTGCAAGCGGAGAAAGTTGTGTACCAAGAATAAATAATGTAACTCCAGCAGTGGGAAGAATGGGCGACATATGTAGTGAAAGAAACGAAGCAGGCACATGCCCTCTCCGCATTTTGTACAGTTATCTGCAAGCGGAGAAAGTTGTGTACCAAGAATAAATAACGCGACTGTATTGGGAAGAATGGGCGAGTTTTCGCATTCGGGTAACCAAAAATTAGTTAGGGGATTTGAAAAGCCCGAAATTTCGTGGCGAATACCGGCCAATGCCTCTTCGCTTCTTTTCGCTACTTCGCCCATTCTTCCTAATACTGGAGTTATATATTTTTTACAGTACCGAAGTACAGTATGTGAACCCCAAAAATTTACCCCAAAAATTTAAAGCTCAAAATTGCGGTAATGTTCAAAAGCACGGTGACACAATCTTGCTTTCACTGGGCACAAATAAACGAATGAGAAAACCCCTACTTCCTCCTCTCTCTTCTCAACTCAACTCAACTCAACTCACGCCCCTATTTTCACGGAAGCTACAGCACTTTCGCTGTTGGAACTATCTTGCAGTCTAGAGCGTATTACTTCATACTCTAGGCCATACGTACGCATACGTACCAGACACACGTACACAACACGTACGCATTTGCAGTTGTAAAGTTTCAGGATTTGCATTCCTGCCGCAACGTGCAAAAATATGCTACTTGCTAGCAGCTGCATCTTAAAAGCAGAAGCTGACAACCGGGAAAACCCATCTTTCTTTGCCTGAGGGTAAAAGAATACCTATAGCTGCTAGCTAGCCTAGCCAGCCAAAGCTTCATCCTATTCCTCAATGCTAAAAAGGGATTAAAAATAGTTAAGAGTTCAGCTGTATGTTCAGTAAACCCAGCTGGTTGGTGCCAGCCAGTACTGTACATTTACGCTGTAAGCTATACTGCGTGCATTTTGGATTGGAAATGAATGAGATTGCAGTTGCGTGAAGGAAGCTGAATAAACCCAAACTTCCTCCCCCAACCAAGCTGAGATTTTCAAGATTGCTACAACACACATAGGTACCCTAGCATTTTAAAAAATTCAGTGCAAAACGTAGCAGTACACTGCATAAAATAAGAAAGTCGAATCACAATCCAAATTACAACAAAACACGGTACAAACACAGGATAAAGACAACACAGAAACATACACAACACACGCAGGCTTACCGGAATTAGACATTTTCCTTCACTTTCCAATCAGTAGCAGGCTAGCAGCTTGAACAAAATACAAACAAACGTTTCAGCATTTTACGAAGCTTTACTCAAACAGACAACTCTTGATCGAAGGGGACAAATCTATCGTACCCGCCAAAACAAGGAACAGTCATCATACATCATCATGTACAGACGACGCAGGGCAGGATCATACGATAAATAGTACGGTAATTCGGGCTAATTCGGGCCAACCTTGCCCATCTCCGATTAGGAGGGCATTTACACAGCTTGGAAATTGCGCAACAAATAGTACAAAAGAAGAATGAAAGTGGGTCATTTTTAAGTTAAAATTTTCAGCTGATCTAAGTCAGGACCCGAATTACCCCGTACCCTGTACACGCTCATACTGTACAAAATACTAAAAGGTAACACCCAATAGATAAGCGCAGGCTTTACAACAGCATAAAATACAGACAAACGGAAACAGCTACCACAATTTGTAGCGAAAGCCTATCGCGCTATAAACCAACAGCATAATGGTACGTGAAGGTGCAATGAGCCAGAAAACTGCAGACAAGATTACACCTCAACCGAACGATCCAGTGTTGAGAATTGCTACCAAACCTAAATGCGCGAGAATGCAGGCTTGCCTTGCTTAGCTGTGTCAATCAATTTCGGAAATCGGTTTTTCAGTCCAAAAGCAAACCGAAGGCTGCCAAAAATATGGGAAACTTTCAACGCTTCGGAAAAAACTTTTCCCATTTTCTTCGAGTCCGAGCAGATATCGATTACAATTTTTTATGCCCAAACCAATTTCGAGACTAGTAGCCTATTTGACTACCAAATACGACTCAGAGCAGAAACTTTGAGAAGACGATAACCATAAATGCATAATCAAATAAAAAAATAAATATCCTCAAGAGGAGTATTATTTTATTTGTCAAGCGATCAGTCAGCAAATTTTAGGACACATGGGAATATGTGCATCCGCATGTACAATAACAAACTCCTACTACTTAGAGGTATAAGAAGCGCATATGCAAGCTAAGCTGCATGATCATGGTATCAACATAGCTGCACAAGCATTACGCATATTACATAACACAGCATTCGAACAAGCAGCGAAGAAAATATTGAATGAATGAATGAATGAATAAAATAAATATTCATGAGAACAGAAACTCGCACATGACATAGGGTACTGTGGGGTAAACCGGACACGGGGTAAAAAACCCGGACACCTAAGCTTTTCTTCAGCAAATGATGAACATTGTAGCTCATTTAAAAGAAGGAAAGTTCAAGGAATCGATCATGGTTTCTGAGACATACTAGGTGTCGGGTTTACCCCACAGTACCCTACAATTACAGAACGCGAGACGAGGGCGACACGCAAAATAAGCCACCATCTTCTTTCCTGTCTGAGTCTGAGAAAGCGACATAAACTTTTATTGTTCCTCCCTAAAGTTCAACAAAAGGACGACAAAGAACCCCGCGATTCAAGGAAGGAGAAAATTGTTTCTTTGAAATTAAGGTCTCACGCTATAGTTTCGGAGCCAACTTTGAGGCTTCGTCGTAGCCGTTGTACGCAAGATAAAAGTGATCCGTCATAATGTGAATAAAGTATCATTCATCCTCTACACGTACACCAAACGGCAGCGCCAAAGCTCTTGTATTCGGCGCAGTACGACACGCCAAAGAACACCATAAAAACCATGCGATTTTGGTGTTCCGAAGGAACCACTGGGTATTTTTCAACATGCGGCACACCATTCAACGCGTCTTGACGAGAGGAATCGATCGGTACCTGCGGCGCCTATCTACGTTGCCTCTACGCAAAGTTATCCAAGAAAAACGTGTTTGAAAAAGTTATCGTTTCAATCAAGAATAGCGCCACGGAGAGGCCGTTTCAAGAGGCGCTCTATGGCGCGTCAAAGAGATCGTGTAACAAGCTTTCGATCGATATCTTGATATCCTCTCAACTCGCTTTCGTTGGCTCAGGAGAGCCTGGACCGAATTTATCAAGAAGTCCATGCATAGACAGTTGTCCCTGCATAGTACGAAGACGAGCGCAGAGAGCGCGACTGGAGCGGAAACAGCGAACGGAAAACAAGCAGACGGATGATCGTATGGTGTCAGGAAGTGAAAACAGCTGGAATTAGATATCACCAGATACTTCAGTAGTAGTACAGGAGTCCACGGCTCAGAGATCTATAGTGTGAGACCTTAAAAAGAAACCAAAAGATACGGGGAACCAATCCCTCAAAATTCATCTCCCTTCTTTTAACCCAAAATAAAAATACCACTCTACTCAAGGTTTCGATTGTGAGGCTGAAACCTTACTACTGTACCATCAGTCATTCAAAATAAGAATGGCTTGGCATATCAATATTTTACCTCTGTTGCCTACCACCAAAATTCAGATTACTCATTGCAGCACAAAACAGCCAAAAACTTGTCAGCATCCACCTGCGTAGAACATGTATCATCATCACCAAGAGTAAATAATACAGGAAAGCATCAAAAACGCCCAAAGATTACGACTCTTTCCGATAAAGCCAGAACCACTTTTTCATCATCTACGTAACGCACAATATATCGCCATAGAATTCAAACCCAGTCCGCTTTTTGCAAGCCCTACACAAAGCTTCGCCCCTTATTGTTGTCAAAAATAAGCTCCTCCAACAATTCTACAGTGTTCAATGGGAAAATATAGCACTATTACGGAGTAGTAGGCAATCAGTTTGAAAGTGGTTTGAAACTTTCTACTTTTTACCAAAAATGCTACACAAGCGAAATGGTAGCTCAGTATGTTCCACTTTTCTGGAAAAACCCTTCAGGGGCTCATGAACTCAGGGATCAAATTTTGCTAAAACTTTTCGCATGACGCAAGCTCGTTAGGAGTTTGAAACCAGAATAGCTGAACTCAATCAGTCGAAACAAGCCCTCATTAGCGATTTACGAGTGTACAAGCGAAGTGTACGGCAAAAGCAAGCATGCACAAGGAAAAAGGAACAAACTTTTTACAGCGAACGCGCACGCAAATAGGAAACCAAGTTTCGGCTTCTTAAGCCACCAAGAGCACATGTAGATTATCTTTAAAGGCACACAGAGTCCTGCAAAAAAGTTTTCCCTTTTTTCAAGAGATCCTAGAGGGGAAGACAGTTTTCTTTTCGGTTCGCAACTAAATGGATATCCAAGCATTTTCTGATTGAAGCACGATTGAAGAGGCATGCTTTTCAGGCATTGATTTCACCGTTCGCGTTCGCCAAATAAAATACTAGAACGCATTACTTGAGGCGGAGCGAACCAAATGGGAAAAATCAAATAAAACGCCGTTGCAATTGCATCTCGCAGCTAGCCCCAGCCAAGAAAATAGCGTCAAGACAGCGAGGAAGTATGTACACTGTGGGGTAGTGTGGGGTAAAGCCGGAAATCAAGGCTCATTCACATTGGAAGCAGACATCGGCACGGTTTCCAGGGTGGGGGTCTGTCACTGGGGTTATGCTGGAGCAGAAAAGTGGGGGCTGACGCATACCCCAGGAAAAATTTTTTATCCAGCATACCGCCAAAAAGAAATATTCTGTAACATACCCCCAAAATTAACCAACATACCACCAAATTTTACTAAAATGGGGGTATGTTGAAGAGAACATGGGGGTATGTTTGGGGTTATGTGAGCAGAAATACATAGATGACGTGCTTCGGCCCCCACGCGGGAAAGAAAGACACGGGGCGCACCTGTTCAAAACTTGGAAATAACGATTCTTCGGAACAGAACGGTAACAAAACAACACATGCGCAGGCGCCGTTTTCCTTTCTCGGCGCGTGGGGGCCGAACCACGACTCTTTACAGCATAGGGCGCTTACGCCTAGCCATAAAACACGCCGAACGTATGCCCAGTGCATTTCTCCAATCTGAATTGAGCATCAAGCTTTTCACAACTCAGAAAGAAAAGCTTGGGGTCCCGCTTTATCCCAGTTTGCCCTAGAATGCGCTTCAAGCAATCAAATCAAAGCTCATCAAGCAACGCAAGCGACCGTTAAGCAGAAAGATATGTAGCCATAAACTAGCATCAGTTTCAGTCGAGGGGCAGAATTGAATTTGCCAAATCATGCGCAAAAAGGTCACGCAGTCATTTTGTCCTTTCGCAATAAACGAACCCCATCGCTCAAAAAGCAAATTACTGTAATGCCTCGTTCGTAACCCTCAGGGGTCCTATCGTAATCTAGGGGGAAAATTCTTTTTTTGCAGATAACTTTCTGGGAAGTGAGTGACCACAAGAACACGCGAAAAAAACTATTAGATTCCAACTTTTCTCTGTCCTTTTAAGGTCTCACACTATAGATCTCTGAGCCGTGGACTCCTGTACTACTACTGAAGTATCTGGTGATATCTAATTCCAGCTGTTTTCACTTCCTGACACCATACGATCATCCGTCTGCTTGTTTTCCGTTCGCTGTTTCCGCTCCAGTCGCGCTCTCTGCGCTCGTCTTCGTACTATGCAGGGACAACTGTCTATGCATGGACTTCTTGATAAATTCGGTCCAGGCTCTCCTGAGCCAATGAAAGCGAGTTGAGAGGAGATCAAGATATCGATCGAAAGCTTGTTACACGATCTCTTTGACGCGCCATAGAGCGCCTCTTGAAACGGCCTCTCCGTGGCGCTATTCTTGATTGAAACGATAACTTTTTCAAACAGGTTTTTCTTGGATAACTTTGCGTAGAGGCAACGTAGAGAGGCGCCGCAGGTACCGATCGATTCCTCTCGTCAAGACGCGTTGAATGGTGTGCTGCATGTTGAAAAATACCCAGTGGTTCCTTCGGAACACCCAAATCGCATGGTTTTTATGGTGTTCTTCGGCGTGTCGTACTGCGCCGAATACAAGAGCTTTGGCGCTGCCGTTTGGTGTACGTGTAGAGGAAGAATGATACTTTATTCACATTATGACGGATCACTTTTATCTTGCGTACAACGGCTACGACGAAGCCTCAAAGTTGGCTCCGAAACTATAGCGTGAGACCTTAAAGGGGGCTCAGGCGGGAAAGTTTGTATGGGGAAGCAAATTTCGAATTTCTAACACCAGAGAGTATATATCTTCCGTAAAACTTCATCCTCTTTCGATCTAACCCCATGCTATGCAGCCAATTTTGCCTCTGTGGAGCAGGAAACCACATTAGAACGCGCGAAATAGGTCAAAATATTGCAGTTCCCTGCCTCACAGAGGCAAAATCGGCTCCAAAACATGGGATTAGATCGGAAGAGGATGAAATTTCACATAGGTAGGCGCTTTCAAATTAAAAAAATCGAAACTTGCCGCTCCATACTAATTTCCTGCCAGATCCCCCCTTTAGTAACCTGTTCATATTTTACGTAAATAAATGTCGTAACTTACAATCGCCAGCAGCCCCGACGCCCGTCGCCATGTTGTACAGCATTACTCCTCCATACTAATTTCCTGCCAGATCCCCCTTTAAAACCTGTTTTTATCTTTTACGTAATTACTAAAAGACGCAAACTTACAATCCCCCGCTGCCCCGACGCCCGTCGCCATGTTGTACAGCATTCGACTGGTGAGCGCGTCTACATCGTCGCCGGTTTTGGGTGGTCCGCGTAGCATGATAGGCGTAGCCCGTTGCGGTACCATGATCACCTCTCGCATCATGCCAGGACTCCCCGGCCCCTACAAAATAAACAGAGAAATAGGGTAGGGTACTACGGGGAAAACCCGGCCATGGGAAAATTCGTGGCCGTTTCAGGGTAGCACACACCTATCTTAGCAACCAGTGTACCGATTGAGACAAAAATGAGCTCTTTCAAACGAGCCATTTGGTAAATCATTGGCTGAAGAAACAGCAAGTTCAAAGGAGCGTAAGTGGCCGGGTTTACCACATGGCCGGGTTTACCCCACAGTACCCTACATCTGGGCAATTTCGGACATCAAAGCTTGGACCATTTGCGCTAAAGAAGCTGGGTGGTCGCTCATCCTAGCGCCAAGTAGCGAATTCTGTTCTTTCACCATCAATACGGACAACCACCCACACCTACCGTACCTGTCTAGTCGGCGTCGTGCTGCGTAGAATAGTAGTAGTAGTAGTGGCAGGCTGATTGTAGACGATGGCAGGTTGATTAGGACTGCGCGGCGGATTGAACTCGAGACGCGCGTCGCGCAACTCGCGGCACAGCGCCACGGGGTCGAACTCGCGAGGAGTCGAACCCGCGCCTCTGGGACTGGCGCCGCTTACCACTGCGCCACGCGGGGGACTTCGCATCGACGCCGTGTCCACTGTGAGCGGCTGGTACACTTCAAACTGCAACAAAAGCACATGCAGAAATGAAGAATATACACGGATCGTATGCAAGAACAACTAGATCCCGACATCGGCAGGGTGTTCGGGACGTGCGGGTATGTAATTTTGGGGATTCCATAGTTAAGACAGTGAGCTTATGGGGTATGAAGTTTTTCCAACATATGAGAGTGGGGCATAGAGGGTATGGATGTGCTGTACATACCCCCAACTGACCCCAGGCCGACGTTTAGATCTATATGGCTCATTCACATCCGGAGACATGCGCTCTGGGCGTACGCTCGGCGTATGCAAAGACATGGACAACCATGGATGCGCTGGGCGTCCCCGAGCGCATTTCTCAACAATGTGAATCAGCCTTTATTTTATATCATGCGTACGTGCATTTACGTGTACTGTCCATGCATGCATAATGCATTCCACAATGTTGTGCCTAAGAGAAACAAAGCTGAGTATGCTGGACCAATATTCTTTTTTGGACCGAAATATCTTGACTTTCATCAAATTAGTACAAACTCTCAACTACAAATTAGTGCAAACCCTGTACTTGTAAAATTGGGCCGAAAAGACGTGGATATAAGGGGCGGAACTATTTTACAGGCTACGTATCTATCACAGCAAACACCCCCAAACAAGCAAAGCTGGTAAATATGAAAGCTGCAACAACCACACAAAGCTATAGACTAGACACGCAAGCCCGCTCACCTGTTCTCTACGTGAAATCGCCTGTTGCAACAGCGACTGTTGATAGTCAGTAGTGGTAGTCATGACTGGGCGTACGTACGTTTCCGATACTGCACTGCGAGGCGAATTAGCGTAGGAAGAAGTGACGAAATCGTCTAGCATCTATAGGTACACATTACACAATCGGCAAGGCGAATATAAAAAGCGCCGGGTAGTTTGGGGTAATTTCGACCAAATCGTCGTAGGCCTTAGACCTTTATAAAACTGTCACTTTCGTTTTTTCAGAGTGGGTAACAGATACCGCACCAAGGCGTCACTGAATGTCAGTAAACAAATATATGGGGATTGTCGGTTTGTTGTCATTTCGTCAACAACCGACAACAAACCGACAATCCCAATATATTTGTTGTCAACAAATGGGAAACAAACCGACAACAGTTGGGCGACTTGTTGACAACAATGACACCTCGGTGCGGTATGTGTTAAGTCTTCCTCAGTCATATCCATGGACCTTAAGAAAAATCGGCAATTTTTACAGTTATCAATGTGGTCGGAATTAACCCGCGTCCCCTCACTCTCCTATGGATAAAAGCGGTACAGCAGTAACGTACAGCAGCGAAACGCAAGCGCCAGAAAGGATTGCACGCTATCTTTTACACAGTAGCAGACCAACACTTATCACCACCCCGAACCATACGTAACGAGAACAGTTTTAACTAACATTAAAATGCATTCGCTCGTTTTTTTTCTTCTGAGCATAAAGCTAGTGACTATAGCTCCGCAGTAATGCATAAGTGGGATAAAGAAGCTTCCCTAGCTTTGTAGCACATAAAGCCTTGCCCACCACCAAACTTTACACAAATAAATCTGTATAGTATGGTAGAGAGGGATAATTCGGGCCAAAAAGTACGGCATCAACTTGTGGAATTGATGCTTCAGCGAATCAAGAACAGAAGTCAACACCTCAGAAATAAAAATTGTAGACCGATTAGAAGTTACTGTGTCCCTGTGTCCCTAGACTGGGTTACACTAATTGCTAAACCGAAACCTAAACCTAAACCGGCACACTGCTAAACCAATAAACTTATAAGCCAATAGTTTTTCTTATACCGTGGTATTTTTATTACAAATTAACAACAAAAAATGCAAATCAGACAAGAAATTGTGATGAAAATTGTAAATTTGCATTGGAAAACGCCAAAATGCGAAGAGAAAAAAATGTTTAGTTACAAATTGTAATCAAAAATGCAAACAATGTAATCTTTGCCCACAATTGTGTCTTCTGTTCCACTCCTGCATAAATAGGCTAGGCACAGGCTCAGGCTTAGGCTCAGGCTTAGGCTTAGGCCTAAGCCTAGCCTATGTATGCAGGAGTGGAACAGTAGACACAATTGTGGGCAAAGATTACATTGTTTGCATTTTTGATTACAATTTGTAACTAAACATTTTTTTATCTTCGCATTTTGGCGTTTTCCAATGCAAATTTACAATTTTCATCACAATTTCTTGTCTGATTTGCATTTTTTGTTGTTAATTTGTAATAAAAATACCACGGTATAAGAAAAACTATTGGCTTATAAGTTTATTGGTTGGTTTAGCAGTGTGCCGGTTTAGGTTTAGGTTTAGCAATTAGTAACCCAGTCTAGGGACACAGGGACACAGGGACACAGTAACTTCTAATCGGTAAATTGTAGCTTGACCGAGATGATGATACAAAATACACTTCAGTTCGCTTGCCCACAAAAATTGAATAATTCATTTTTTCTGTGTCCTGAATTTACCCCCTCTACCCAGAGCAGTGCAGTGTTGACCAGTTGCACCAAAAGTTATGGGTGGTAACAAGCTGACCACCCCTCTGTATTACACTTTTCCAGCGCATTTTTCCCTTCCCCTTACCAATCAAAAAGTGCACTGAAAAAGTGTACTACACAGATGGATCAGCTCGCGACCAGCCATAATTTCTTAGCGCAACAGGTCAATAGTACCTGTTGCTGTAGTTCCTTATGGGCAATAGCCTGCTGTAGCATACCGGGAGACGTTGTAGCCGAACCTGGAGCAGATCTCGTGTATTTCCTTGGACTGCTCGTATTCAGCAGCTGAAAGAAGCAAAAAAAAGCAAGCGGATAGTTTCAGGAAAGAAGAGAAGCGATGACGTACAGATTTGGGTACTGCGAGGTAGGGTGGGATAAACCCGACCATGGGGGTAAACCCGGCCACCTAAGCCCCTTCGAACTTGCTGTTGCAGCAAACGATGAACCAAATTATATAGCTTCCCGGATTTGCCATACATAGCCCCCCCCCCCCCCATCCCCCCCCCCCCCCCAGATCCATAGCCCATATTGGCACAACATCAAAAAGGCCCTATGCAGACCCCCCTATGCATAGCCCCATATGTACGGGACAGTACCTGAACCTACCTACATTAGCTGGTCATAAGCTCGGCTACCCATAGCCACTCCTACACCAAGTTACTATGCCTATTGCCTATAAGCCTGCTTGGGGGTGTATTGTACTACAATAACCCTGTTTTGACCTCAATTATGCCCTAAAACATGTGCTTTTGGCCTAAAAAATATGCCTCTGTGCACCTCTCAAAAACATAAAAAATGTCCCATGTATATCCCCCCCCCCCCCCCCCCCCCCTAGTGTATATCCCCCCCCCCCCCCCCCCCAGTGCATAGCCCCATATAGGACCTCTCAATTTTTGTTAGCCCCGGGGCATACACCCAAAAACCCATACCCCCCCGCCGGGGGCTATGCATGGGCCACCTAAGCCCTTTGGAACTTGATGACCTAGCTTCTTGGAAAGAGGAGAGTTCAAGGAATTGCCTCTTTCAAATGAGCTATTTGGTTCATCATTTTGCTGAAACAGCAAGTTCAAAAGAGCGTAGGTGGCCGGGTTTACCCCATGGCCGGGTTTACCCTAGAGTGACAGTATTGTAACCCTTTGTATGTACCATGAAAGAAGCAAAGGACATTATGGATGGATCCGAAAGGTGCAACACAACACAACGTAGCAAACAAAAGCAACGCGCACGTACTGTACATAAAAGGCACGCATATTTATCTTATTGCAAATTGCAAAAGAACCATGCGTATCATATACATACTAACCCGCACACTTACCGGTTGTAAGTTTTCTCTTCGGCTGATGGCCTGTTGCAGCATTCCGGGTCTAGAAGAAGCAGTGTAGTAAGCAGTGGAGGGAGACAGTTTGCTACTAGACGTGGCGGCAGGAGAATAAGCTAAGTCGTTCGCATCCACCAATGAGAGAAGAGCGCGTTCGCTAATTGGCTGTCGTTGTCCGGCGGCCCTCATCTGATTGGCAGATCGGGACGCATCGACCAACGCGACAGAGTAACCGGTATCATAGGTCGAAGCAGGAACCTGCACACACAGACATGTACGTAGGTACAGGGCGAATGATGATACCCTCCCTACGATTCAGCCTCATAACTTCCTGTATTACAATAGATATCAAGCGAAATGCTAGAAACCCAAGAAGACCAGCGGGCAAAAGGAGCCAGAAGGCACAGCGAACGAAAACAGGCGCAAAGAACCCCGCGCACCATCCGCACAAGCAGGGAGAGAAGAAGACGCTCAGCAGGCAAACAACCAACAAGGAAATAGGAACACAACAAGGCGAATAAACAGCCAGAACACAAAGGAGAGAAAAGACGGACGGCAAAACAGCGGCGCAAGGAGCGTCGAGGCAGGAGGCACCACTAAGAAAGCAAAAAACAGGCATAAAGCAAGCCTGCAATTTCGTCGCGGAGCCTATCTGGCTCAAAGCCACAAAAAAGGATCGGGTCTGGGGACAAAATTCAGTTTAAAGACACTGTAATAAAAGTTAAGGCGGGGAGTCTGGGTAGAAACATCGGGACGAGAAACGAATAGAAAAGATGCGTGAAACATCGATCTTACGAGTTCATACGAAAACCTTCGTTACCATACTAAAACGCCGCTGGGATACAACTCGTCAGTATGATGTTTCGCCCACCGATCACCAATACCTGCAGTATTATAGTCTGGCCAGAGAGAGTTGGCCATGAGACTCAAGTCGTACTGCGTAGTTTGCATGTACTTCTGCTAAATACGAGTACACGAAGCACGGACAAAAATCCGTAATTGTGAATTGATTTTGCGCAACGCGCCTTGAATGCCATAGCCAACTCTTACTAGCCAGATATATTTTCGAACAACGAGATATCAGGATCTCGACAGACCAAAATTCAAACCAAAAATAAAGCACCCAAAAAAAAACACGAAATACAGCGATACCGCAAATAGAGACCAAGAGCAGCCAAGCCACCCACAGCACGACAACACCAACCACCACAGCAAACAAGCGCCCCGACAGAACAAGAGCAGAACCAACGCACAGGACACGACAACACGACAACGACAGCAACAAGCCACAAGAAAACCACAAGAAAGGCAGCACAGCAACACCGCCAGCGCCAAAAAACCACCACCTGCCAGCGGCCACACAAACACAAAAAAAAACCCAACAAAAAAAAAAACCAAAACGCCACAAAAACGCACACAAAGAACCCCCCCGCAAAACAAAAACCCACAAAAAAAACACAAACACACACCCAAAACAAAACACTCAAAAAAGAACAAAAGAAAACCCTAGATATGATGCAGTACGATGCATGCATATTCTACATCGGTACCTCTGTTCTGGGTGGAGGCTGGGCCAGCTTGTCAAAGTTCTGCCGCTGCGAGCCATGCCATTTAAGGCTGCTGACAATCGGTCGGTCCAGTCGAGGGTCGCGTAGCTGTTGCTGCTCAGAGGCGCGTAGTAGCGATTGTGGGTTTGCGGGCGTGCGTGCGCCATACGAGGACCGGTAGCCGCCTGACGCAGAGTCCATCGCGGGCTGGGGGACGTCGGATATTCCTGCATATGCAACGCGCAGGCAAATACATAGGGTATTGTGGGGTAAACCCGGCCACGAGGTAAGCCCGGCCATCTAGTACGCTTCTTTGAACTTGCTGTTTCAACAAATGATGAACCAAATAGCTCATTTGAAAGAGCAGAGTTCAAGGAATCGATTAGAATAAACACTTGTCTCAATGGGTCAATTGGTTGCTGAGATATGCAGCCCTGAAATTTACTTTGCCGGATTTCTCCATGGCCGGGTTTATCCCACATTCCACAATACCCTACTCCAATAACCTTGCCTCCTATGTGGCGTGAGCATACCATTAAGTGCAGTCGGCGTCCAAATAATATTGATTCTGATCAAATTCATAACACAAAGAAGCCGCCCCTAACTAGTCAGGTTAAGCTTGGGGTAGAAAGACGTAAACTGGTCCGTAATACCTCCCCACAACTTTGTACGTAGTACTACGTATGCAGGTATAATAGTAGCCTCGCGTTAATAGCAGACGGAGGAGAGGCGTTTACTTTTCTGGTCGCTCCTAGGGTTGGGCTACGGGCGCTCAAACAGAGCATCACCAACGCATTATCGATCCGCCCGCCAGTCTACTATTGCCGCGCAGCAAGCATATGCCCCAAAGTCACTTACTTGGGCTCTGATGTAGCTGTACTGGGTGGCGAGTGAGGGCTGTCTGGCGACGGCTCTGTTCAGTTCCGGGTGTCTTCCGGTCGGGCCGAACAAGTGCGGAGGGTGCCGGGGCCGGTAGAGGGGGTGCAGGGGGTGGGGCAGGGATGCGGCCAGCGCCAAAGCTTCTGCCGATTGACTCCGATACAGGCGAGGACTACAACAACACACACACACACACACATATACTGCATGTATGTACTGTTACGTACTGCGTACGTATGGCAATAGCGTCCGACGCCAAGTAGAAGTGTACGTAAACTAGTCCCAGGTATGTAAGGCGACCTTAGCCAAAAGTCCCCGGACCGGTCCCTGGTGGGGTGCCTAAGTCCGCAGCTGTGTCCGAGGGTAACGGGTTCGATTCCCGTTCGGTTCTTATTTTCTCTCCCCCATTTTCGGGGCCCGGCTACCGCCATACGGAACGCGGCACGTCACAGTACCAACATACCAGAGGCATACTTTATGAACGTACTACGTACCTACAAACGCTGCACACATGGCGAGAAAACTCGACGTCAATTCATTGATTATGTCAAGTATGCTGAAGCAAGCGTACATAGGAAGAAGCCAAGGAGGCATTGGCCCGTATTCGCCCCTAAATATTGGGAGGGGGGTAACCAAAAATAGGGGATTCAAAAACCGGCTAATGCCCCCTCGTTTCTTTTCAGTACGTCGCTCATTCTTCCAAATACAGGAGTTATATTTTCTTGATAGAACAAAGGAAGGTAACAGCACAGCACAGCACACACCAAGCAGGATATGACAAATCTATAGAATTTTACTTACCGTAGCCAATGGCATGACTTTTCACTTCGCACAGCATACAGACATGCTTGTTCTCTCTCTATTCAATCAAAGAGCTTCAAAGCACACCACTTTTTGCACATCCAACAAAGAGCAAATGAGTGAGCGGACAAAAAACGGCCAAACAGCATACACACCAGGAGGGCGGGTGTTTTATCTAAACAAACAAAGCAAGATGTGATCTTTGGGTAAGACAAAAGGATAGCGTACAGAAAAACATTGCTTGAGGGCAAATTTCAATATGGCTCATTCACATTTGAAGCAATGCGCTCGGCGTACGTGCACGTTTTTGCGCGTCTCCAATGTGAATGGGGCATAACAATGGTTCTCTAGAGCCGATCCAGCGAGGAAATTTTTCTTGTCGCGAAGAATAGGCCCTTTGTGCTTACAAACGCAACATACCAGTAATCGTGCACAACTGCTGCTTGCTGCACCCGTATATATACTGTACAGTACACCAAAATAATATCGAAAAACACGAATAATTTTTGAGCAGACATGCATTTTCCAGGCACACAGATCACACACAAGGTCACACGACGTAACTCACTCACTTACCGAGGACTTGTAGGCAGATATTGAGGAAGCGGGGACAAATAGCTCATTCTCTGAAGAACCCGGTACCCAACAGAACAACACACGATCTCTCTGTGTGTTGTGTCGAAAGTGGGCGAATGAACAGATAGATCAGACAAGAAATCGATAATTTACGGGCTCAAAAAACTTTTCAAACTACGCAAACTAGCAAACCATATCGCGTGGTTTAGCAACATAAAAAGTCCATGCAGTGTGTACTGTGCAAGCAAAGAATGCAATCAGTGCCGATTCTTATTTACCACAACGAGTAAGCAATTATTAAATCCAACAAGGATTGGAGTAAAGCAGGATGGGTAGCTCTGGAGAAAATGACGCAAACCAAGTTGCTGTAAATTATCTGCATTTAGGAAGACGACAGCGAAACAGGGCGAAGCCATGGTCCCGGGTCCCATACAACAAATATCTCGAAATCGATGAAAGATTTTCGGGGGGAAAAAAATTTTTCCAAAAATGACGTCATTTCCCAGAGATTTTTGAGGCCGGGTTCAGCCAAAAAGGCCAAAAAAGGGTAAATCCAGCATCTTCATGGGCCTATATCTCGACAATGACGTTGAGGCAGAAAGTTTCCGCCATAGTGAGACCTACCCGCAAGGCTTCCCTCTTTCCTCACCTCATACCACTGGCAGACCTGCTAGTTAAGGCCTAACACGATTATTGAATCATATCTTTTCTTTATCAAAAAATTCGACCAACCTTAAATTTATTTTTTTTGATATCAGACCACCATTAGATGCGCCTGATCGAGCTGATTCCGAGTATGCCACTGGTGTCTCCAAAATTCGGATTATTTACGGAGTTATGGGCCTCCAAAGTGCCCTGTACTTTCCAAAAAAACGCGATTTTTATCGATTCTGAATCCATAAGGGGTTAAATTTTTAAACAACTTTCTGACCTAATTTTATGCGTAGAATCCGAATCTGAACTTGATTTTTTCATTTTTCCCACATTTAAGGCCTTATTTTCACGATTTGATGTCTGAAAAGGTAGAAAATGGCAAAAATAAGGCCTTAAATGTGAGAAAATGAAAAAATCAAGTTCAGATTCGGATTCTACGCATAAAATTAGTTCAGAAAAAGTTGTTTAAAAATTTAACCCCTTATGGATTCAGAATCGATAAAAATCGCGTTTTTTGGAAAGTAGGGGCACTTTGGAGGCCCATAACTCTGTAAATAATGCAAATTTTGTAGACACCAGTGGCATATTCGGAATCAGCTCGATCAGGCGCATCTAATGATAGTCTGATATCAAATGAAAAATAAATTTAAGGTTGGTGAATTTTTTGATAAAGAAAAGATATGATTCAATAATCGTGTTAGGCCTTAACTAGAGGTCTGCCAGTGGTATGGGGTGAAAGAGGGAATCTTTGCGGGTAGGTTTCACTATGGCGGCAACTTTCTGCCTCAACGTCATTGTCGAGATATAGGCCCATGAAGATGCTGGATTTGCCCTTTTTTGGCATCTTTGGCTGAAAACGGCCTGGATCTCTGGGAAATGACGTCATTTTCGGAAAAATTTTTTCCCCCGAAAATCTTTGATCGATTTCGAGTATTTGTTTGTATGGGACCCCGGACCCATGGCTTCGCCCTGTTTCGCTGTCGTCGTGCTAAATGCAGCATAATTTGACAGCAACTTCATTTGCGGCATTTTCTTCAGAGCTACCCATCCTGTTACTCCAAATCCTT
>JASAMW010006170.1:0-14385 GCA_030247985.1 Epsilonema sp. ZAB3_2
CTATATTTCATTTTTATTTTTTTCACACTTTATTTTCCATCCTGTGTGTGAGTGGTAGTGGAAGACATTTTTCTAATCTTTGTTCCTCTTTTTCAGCTCAGAATTGGGAAACAACCGAAGAAAACTGTGAGAAATCCCTGATTTTCTCTCCATAGAAACGACATGGCCCCATCCCTGCGATTGGCAGCGATGGCCGGTCGGGTTTTGATGCGCAAACCGGCGGTACGCGCCAACCATTACGGACTTGTTCGAACGCCCCCGATGGTCTACATCCCAGCTTGGGTAAGAAAACTACTGGGGAACCAATCGAATCAGTCGGATTCATGCCAGGTTCAGACAGGCAGCGGCAAACGCTAGGAGGAATACCAGTGGAAAGTGTTTTCGGCCGTACGCCGCTTATCTGAACGTGGCATCTTGCTTGGTGCTTTGTGCGAACAAACGAGGCTCATTTACATTGGAGGAATACTAGTCGCCATTATAAGCGAGCATTTGGTCGTAGTTTTGATACCACGTTCAGATACTTAAGCTGCGGCGCACGTTGAATACAATACGTTGAATACAACGTGCTTGCATCGGTCGCTCGCTTCTTGGGAGTGCGCTAAACGTGCACTGTTTATCTGAACGCGGCATTAGTCGTACATATTACGCAAACGAAAGTTATATATAGCCCATTAACATTGGAAGGAAATCCGTTCGACGTACGCTCGGCGCATTCATGGCTGTCCATGCTTTTGCGCGTTTCGAGCCATGAACACACTGAGTGTACGCCCAGCGTATGCCTTCAATGTGAATGGGCCATTGCTAGAGCACGTTGTACATTATTCATACGCTGATACGTATTCGGTGCTTTCCGTATCGCACTGTCAAAATTTTTTTGGCGCAACCGCCTGCCTTTGATACCGTGGCGTACTATGTGAATCGCGTTTTGATTACTTACAGGAGAAAATGGCGATGGGCGCGATGATATTTGTGGCAATGTGGAGCTATCCGCTGTGGGTTTACTAGGTAGGATACGTACAAAGTTTGTTTGCAGTGCTATGTGTGAGAGCTAAAGGATGTGTGTGTACAACATGACATTATGTAAGGCATCGATGCATATGTAATATTTACACCAGCCAGATATGTATTCGCAGGACTACGCGAGAATTATGTCTTTGACGTCCCCCACACCTCCTCCCCCCCTGTACATCTTATTCATCCTAATCTAGCAAAATAGAAATAAATTATTATTTTTTTTATACTCTACAGCAGTGTTATCCCCACCCCAGCAAGATGCTATGCAGTTACAAGTGGTAAGAGGAAGAATATAGATGCGAAATGCGAATAGGAATAGGAATTGAGTAACTTATGCCATTCTTGATAATTACAGCAGCATCATTCATTCACGCTGGGCTGAAATAAACTATAAGTATAAGAATACTGTACACCTGTAACAGCAAGGTAACTTTTTACACCAAAATACCAATACAACCGCGACTTACTAGCTTACTTCCCAGTCGTTGCTTATGAATTTATACTACCAGAGTTGATAACATACTGTTGGCCTACTCAGAATAATGCAAGATCAAGAATTCATTCACAAAAATTCATTTTGCAAGGTGCATACATACTTAAGTTCCTAATAATTTATCCAGTTACAGTACAACAAAAAACGCTTTGCAAAGGTTACCAAGTAGAAAGTTGCACATAATCAAATCATTCATTCACATGCCGCATTAGCCAACTTTACAATTGGTGGTTAAATTTAGGTAGCGCTCGTTTAGAAGCAAACCTTCCATCACACAGTGAGCTCAGCTTCGCTAGAACCAAATAACGAAACAGAAAAGCAGTGATCCTAGTGTACTCGTGAATTGTCTGACCCAAAAAAATAGAATCCTACCTAGTCGAGCAAAGATTTGAGGGGGACACGCAAGAAATTGCACAAATAATAAAAAATGCGAAAAAAGCACATGAAAAACGTTTTCCAGCTGATAAGAGGAAGGGAATAGTGCAGATGTACAGTGCGTACATGCTCAGTTGGACAATGCAAGCACGTCGCGTTATTTACGTACAAAACATAACATACCAACCTGCGCTACATCATGAAAATGAGGTACGCGCATACTTGGCACGCATCCGAGACATGCGCTGGGCGTACACTCGGCGTTTTCTTGGCTCCACAAGACGGCGCATTTCCTTCCGATGTGAATGAGCCATTACTTACTTAACACATACCCCGAGGAGGCGTCATTGTTGGCAACACGAAATAGATTTTGTTGTCCTTTTTCATATGGTGTTGTCGGAACGGACAACAAACCGACAACAACTTGTCGCTTTGTTATCCGTTTTTGTACCGTTGTAACAACCATACAATAACGGACAACAAATGAACGAGTTGTTGACAACAATGACGGCTCCTCGGGGTATGTGTTAACACTATCCACATGCGAACATTTTCCTGTCACTCTCTCAGTTGTTTACATACGACGAGGCTTCCTCCAGTCGTTTGATGCACTTCTGTCGATATTTGAGCGTCTTCCACAGCTGATCTATAACCTTCATAATTCACGGCTTAAGCTTCGGCACCAGACTGTAGTAGCGACTGTACAGATCCAAAATCTGGAAACGGAAAACCAACGAACGGGTACGTACGTACATAGAACAGTACAGTACATTGCATAGGAATGCTATAAAGTCAGTTCAGTTCAGCGAGAGTTGTTATTCAGTCTGCTTGTTTCGGGTTCACACCTCATCTTTCGAATGAACCTGTCACTATAGTCTGGCCAACAGCAGTTGGCACTTGGACTCCAGGCGAGTTGCGTAGTTTGCATGTACTTCTGCTAAATAGGAGTACACGAAGCGTGGACAGAAATCCGCATTTGTAAATCTATTTTACGCAACGCGCCTTGAGTCCAAGTGCCAACTGCTATTGGCCAGACTATAGTGCATATTCGCTAATTGAATCATTATGGGTGGTGTGGTCGCGAGCTTACCACTCTGTTTTTCAGTGCCATTTTTGGCAAGGTCATCTAAAAGACACGCACTTCAAAATCCGAAGGGTCAGCTCGCGACCACCCACAAAAATACTTAGCGCAAGTAGCGATCACCTACTACATAGGGTAGGGTACGGTACTGTGGGGTAAACCCGGCCAAGGGAATATCCGGCCACTAAGTTTCAGGGTTGCATATCTCAGCAACCATTGGGCCGATGGAGACACGTATGATATCAATCGAATCCTTGAACTATCCTCCTTCAAATAAGCTATTTATTTTCGTTCATCATTTGCTGGAACACCAAGTTCAAAGGAGCTTTTAGGTGGCCGGGTTTACCCCCACAGTACCCTATATTACATACATACTGTACAAGTACAGTACCTCGTGATCATATTGCCTCAGCTGAGTCTCCATCTCTTCCACTTTTTGTGCCGCCTCCATACTGGAAAGTAAAGCGCCGAGTCGTTGTCGGTTGGCTCCGCAGAGCGTCCGCAACTCCGCTTGACGCTTTCGCAGCTCCGTTGTCACTTCGTCCTCCTATACAGAAGCAGTACAATAAACAATTAGTACATTTATTTACCACGTTCAATGGATGAGGCTCATCCAATGAAAGTGATGAGGTCGCAAAAAGCACTGCGCTGCGCATACGTAGTAGCGTTTTTCTTGCAAAATTTCTCTATTTTTTATGCATTTTATTACTCTCTTTAGCCAAGTAACCAACAAGTTGCGGCTATATGGCTAAAAATTAAATAAAATGAGCATAAAAACAAACAAGTTTTGCAACAAAAAGCGCTACTACTGCACGTGAGCGTAGCGCTAAATGCGACCTTGCTCGCCCATTTCAACAGTAAAGGGGGATCTGGCGGGAAAGTTTGAATGTGGGGTGGAAAAGCGAAAAGAATAACTGTAGATTAACGTGACGACCCCCGCAGGCACCCATCCAAACTTTCACTAAATACCGCGGGGTCGATATTGTCGACCAACGTCATCGCGATAACGCAACTGGTCCATAGATATATGCATATGCATATCCTACCTTAGCGGCCTCCTCATCTTCACCAGAGTCGTCCTCTGCGTCCAACAACCCTAAAGAAAGTGAAGAAAACGCGCGTATGATATCGCCAAAGGCAAAGCACATGTAGAAATTGGCCAGTTTCGGTGTACGTGCGTGGAGACAAATGTGTATATGCATGTACGATGTACATACACTGTATTGATGAACTGTATGGTTTGAATTTTGAAATGCGTATGCTAGATGTTCGTAATGTTATACGTACTGCGTCCATAAGGCAATAGCGTCCGATGTAAAATGCAAAGCGAATTTAGCCATCTGTCCTTGGGCCGGCACGCGGTCATGTGCCTAAATAAGTCCACAGCTGTGAGCGAGGGTAGCGGGTTCGATTCTCGTTCGGTCCTATTTCTCTCCCCCTTGTTCGGGGCCCGGCACCCGCCATACACACGGAACGCGGCACGTCACAGTAGTGCTAGAACAGCCAACATTTTACCGCACGACCCTAACATAAAGTAGCATACCTTGCTCTTCCAATTCCTTTTGTATGCGTTTTTCTAAGCCGCCATGTTGCCCAGGTTGAGAGATTTCACCAGCGCCTTATTGGGCGAGATTACACCGTTCATATCGGGCATTTCTCAAAAATTAATGCCTCATTCACATTGGAGTGAAATGCGCTCGGCATACATTCGGCGCATCCAAGGCCGTCCATACATTGTGTCAAGCCATGGGCACGCCGAGCGTACGCCCAGCCATAAAAGGAAAGCTATAGAAAAAATATGTTTCAAGCTTTTTTAAGATAACATCCAAGGGGGAACGGGGGGTAAACCCGGCCAGCACCCAGCTCCCTTGAACTTCATTTTACAGAAAAAATAATAAAAAAACCAAATAGCTCATTTAAAGGAAAGAAAAACAAATAAACCGATACACTTCATCTCAACCGGTGCATTCGTTGCTGAGCTACCCAGCGCTTAGGGGACCTGACATTACCAGGGCCGGCCTATAGCAACAGCACCACCTAACACAGCAACACGTCAGTGGATGGGTAGAGGCCTACTTCTTTCAGACCACACACAAAAACTCCCCACTCACCACCCCCCCCACAGAGAGCGTCACACCCTACGCGGGTAGTGCGCGGGCGGGGCTACACTGACGGTCTGGACTCCCTTCGCGGTTTTTCGTTCATTTCCATCTCTCCCCCCTCACTCCCGCACACCATTTTTTCACATGGGAGTTCTTCTGTGAAGCACCGCTTTCCATGCTTCATCTTCACCTCAGAAACCCGAGTTTCTCGTGACGCGGCAGGCTCAGAAACGCAGCACGCAGACCCCTCACAAACCCTCCACCATTCCTCGCCTCCCCCTACCAACCCCCAACTCTCTCTCAATCAGCCACCAACTTCCAGACCCAAACCTCTCTCCCCCCGCGCCCAGGCACCATTTCTCCTTTTCAAACCTCTTAACCCTTATCCTCTCCCCTCTATCTTCAGCCAAACGCCACAACCAACCTCCTCTTTCTCCCACCCATCACTACCCAAAAAATTTCCACCCCACACCCAAAAGCTTCCTTCCTCCGCCCCACACCTTTAACCCCATACCCACCCACGCCCCCTCCCAACAACCAAACCCCCACTCCCACAACACCAACCACCAACTCACAAACCACCCCCTCCCTAACCCTAAGCAATTTACTTTCCTCCCACCCTCCTTCGCTTACAACAATAGACACAAACCCCTTCTTTCTCCGTTTCTTCCCCTACCCCACACCACCATAACCCAAGACAAAACCTCCCTTCTCCTTTAACCCCCTACTTCCACCCTACCTCCAAACTATACTCCCCTTAGCATACCTTCTTCATCATTAAATCCCACTCCGTAGATTCTTCTCTCTCCATATTATCACAATCTCCACAGAGAGCTAGTCTTCGCAGATCCTTTCCCCGTAATCAACAACCACAATCCTTTCCTCTCAAAACAACATCAATAAATCTACCACCTCTACACCACAAGAACTTCCCTCCTTTTGAAGACCCACCACTTCCCCTTAGAGCTTTTAGTTTCATATTTTCTTCCTTCTCTTTTCAACTTCTATTAGATTCAGCTTTCTCTTTATCCTTTCATGAGATTCCTCTTCTAAGAATAACGCAACCAATAATCTTACTTCAAGACGCTTCTTTCCTTCTTCTTTACATCACACCGAACCTCAGCCTTCTCATAGTCATAATAATTCTAACAAACTTCTATTCCCTTCTATCTTTTTCACTTTTTTGCCTCAATCTTTTCTTCATTCTTCTTCTTGCTTCAACTTCTCTTCTGTGTAGCTTCTTTTCTTTGCTTCAACGACGTTCCTTCTTTCTGTTTTTCTCACGCCCAGCACGTTCTTCGCCACAACACGCACTCTACACACCAAACAAGAAAGATTGTTGAAATAAAGAAAAAGTCAAGAAAGCAACTGAACTATCACAAACAAAAACACTCCCCCCGCAAAACAGAAGCAAAAACCACCTAATTTTATATAAGACACTACTAGCTCCAAGCTAACCACAGCTAACATCAAAACCTCCACGCAAATCATTTACATATTACCACCTCTCAACCCAACCCAACACCAACATACCCCCAAATTTTATTAAACTATACTAATATATCTTTGTATTATATAGCAGAAAATCATAGACTCGCATTATCTATATTATTTTTTGTTTATTTTCTAATTCTAAAAATCTCTCTTATTAGAGCTTCTAACATACCCCCAGCACCCCAGCCATTCTACTTATCAATAGCCCACCAAACAAACTAGCTCTAAGCTAAGACACGCGAGTTCATCTTCCTTAACGAGCACAGCTACCAAGCATCATCCCTCGTCCTATTTCCCCCCCCCCCCCCCCCTTACCCCTATCCCATAAGAACGCGACCACACCTGTTAAAATAGTAAATAAGAACGCAGTAGTTCTTTTTTTCCGCATACTACGTACCCAGAGAGCGCAACTAGTTTCTCGACTTTGCATTACTTCTCAAAATAGAACACGAACACACAAAAACCCATCTGAATCTTTTTATACAACACGACTAGCAACATAGCGAACTCCTAGCGAACTAGCGCAAAGCGAATACAACCCCAAAATCTCTCAAATACACCTATGATAGACTACGTCTACAATATAGCTACCTATAGAAACCAAATTTTCATAAAAACACCCCCATAATTACTATCCCGAAAATTTCCCTCAGAGCTATCGAGCATATACTTTACCACTTTACATACATACGCACATCTCTGCTCTGAGCCAATCTTCTTCTCCGATCTCATCCGAACAATTTCTCCCTACTCAGAATTCTACCATTTCCAAAAGAGCCTTTTCTTCCTTTTCCTTCTTCAAAAAGCTCAAAATTTATTTGTTTTCTTCCTACACCCACAGACCACGACTCTAGACGCGCGCGCTCCCTTCCTCGCGCGCCCTCCCTCCCCCCTTCCACACACATAACACAGACATTTATCATTTTTCAGAAATTTTCTCCACGACTTTGCTCATAGACGAAATTTAACAGTTAGTTTAGAAAAGACACAGAGACAAACTTTTTTATCAAAATTCTAGACACTCGCGCATATTTTCATCAATAACTATAAGAATTTCTTATATTCCCAATATTTTCAGTATATTACACATTTTTTTCACACTACAAAAAGAGCTTCATTTACAATATCATCAATCTAACCAGCCAAATCTATCCAGATATACCCAAACATTCTTCATCTTTTCAACCGTAACCAATCCTAATCTAGCCAAAAACCATTTTTCAGCTTTTTACAGAAAGTATCTTCCTCTCCTCAGCAATTCACACAGAGCCAGCTATATCTTCCTCTCAAATTTCACCACCAAGCCAAAATCCCTAAGTAACTCCTTCCCCAACATACTCAACTGAGCAAATTTAAAAAACTCCTTTTTACATGCATTTCTACCCAAATAAGCTACCCTAGGCAAAATAGAAATTACCTAGTTTATTGTAAATTTCAAAATAATCTTAATTTCAAATATCCCACTTTTAAGCCTAATATACCATTTTACACAACGACAAAAAAACAAAAAACCTTAGCCTGAAGAAAAATTTAAAAATTAAGCATTTTCTAATTTACCCATAAAACTAGGAGATACTCTAATTTCCTCTTTGACTGAACTAGAGCTTATTTTAGAAATCATTAAAAAGCAGTTTTCATCAATTTCTCAGCCAGTATTAAAAGTAACACCACCATTATATTTTAACCTTAATTTAGAACAGCATATAGCTCTCTTTGAATTCACTAGCCAGCAAAACCCTACTTATTCAAAAAGCTGAAAAACCATTTTTCCTAACGATTCAATAACCCACCCCACCATTAAAAGATCAAGAATTTATATCTATAGATTTACTCTATTTCATAATTCATCATATTTAACAACAGCCCTCTATTTTTCCAGGAAAAATTTCAATATCAACCTGAAACATATCAATATAAGAAATTACTTATAAGTATAAAAATATCGCGACTTAGAATTTATACAAAAAACCTTTCTCTACGTCTTACTTCTAGAAAACTAAACTCCAAATTTCTCCTAACGCACACAGACAGCAAAATCCCCCCTTTCTGAAAAATCAAAATCTGTTATTACTAAATACACCGCGCACGAAACCCTCAAACACAATCCACAATTCCCAAAAAAAAAATTTACACACGCAACAACCACAACTATACTCCCACATCCCAATATCATACAAAATAATTTCATTCTTAGCATCATTCATAAACGCAACATACACTTCAGATAATATAAAAACATAAAAATTTATAACATTACATATTTTTCACCAAAAACTTCTTCTATTCACAAACAAAACCACAACCCAATCTAATCAATTATTCTAATACCATATTCACTATAGACAATACACTTTTCAAAAGCCAATACCGGCGCTTACACACGTAGCGAGAAAACTCCCGGGAATTTCTGAGGATGAAGATGAAGCATGGGAGGCCGGTGCATTCACCGGGAGTTTGAAACTCACCACATGTGAATAAGTGAGAAAAAATTTG
Source organism: Epsilonema sp. ZAB3_2 (assembly GCA_030247985.1). Classification (NCBI taxonomy): domain Eukaryota; kingdom Metazoa; phylum Nematoda; class Chromadorea; order Desmodorida; family Epsilonematidae; genus Epsilonema; species Epsilonema sp. ZAB3_2. The sequence goes on from JASAMW010006170.1 coordinate 9,053, forward strand.
TGCGCGGGAGCAAGTTGAGAATGATCGAAATGCACAACAAACCTCGAAGTTCAAACTCACCGTGAATTCACCGCGGTTTACTCACCACGTGTGTAGCGCACTACTCTATGTGGGTGGTGAATTAAGGGTAATTAATTTGGGTCTGCTGACGAAAGAAGTAGGCCACTATCCAGCCAGTGATGTATTGCTGGGTTAGGTGGTACTATTGGGTAAATCCGGCCATGGTAATATCCGGTCACCTAAGGGCTGCATAGCTCAGCAACCAATGGACCGATTGAGACAAAGTGTATCAATTGATTTGTTGAACTCTCCTCTAAATGAGCTATTTGGTTCATTAATTATATTTACTGAAACAGTAAGTTCAAGGGAGCTTAGTTGTGGCCGGGTTTACCCCACGGTACCCTCTAGAATGGTATCTTAAAAAAGCTTGAAACATATTTTTTCGATAGCTATCCTTTTATGGCTGGGCGTACGCTCGGCGTGTCCATGGCTTGACACAATGTATGGACAGCCTTGGATGCGCCGAATGTATGCCGAGCGCATTTCACTCCAATGTGAATGAGGCATTACATTTTTGTAGAAATGCCCGATATGAACGGTGTAATCTCGCCCAATAAGGCGCTGGTGAAATCTCTCAACCTGGGCAACATGGCGGCTTTAGAAAAACGCATACAAAAGGAATTGGAAGAGCAAGGTATGCTACTTTATGTTAGGGTCGTGCGGTAAAATGTTGGCTGTTCTAGCACTACTGTGACGTGCCGCGTTCCGTGTGTATGGCGGGTGCCGGGCCCCGAAAAGGGGGGAGGGAAATAGGACCGAACGGGAATCGAACCCGCTACCCTCGGTCACAGCTGTGGACTTATTAGGCACACGACCACGTGCCGGTCCAAGGACAGATGGCTAAATTCGCTTTGCATTTTACATCGGACGCTATTGCCTTATGGACGCAGTACGTATAACATTACGAACATCTAGCATACGCATTTCAAAATTCAAACCATACAGTTCATCAATACAGTGTATGTACATCGTACATGCATATACACATTTGTCTCCACGCACGTACACCGAAACTGGCCAATTTCTACATGTGCTTTGCCTTTGGCGATATCATACGCGCGTTTTCTTCACTTTCTTTAGGGTTGTTGGACGCAGAGGACGACTCTGGTGAAGATGAGGAGGCCGCTAAGGTAGGATATGCATATGCATATATCTATGGACCAGTTGCGTTATCGCGATGACGTTGGTCGACAATATCGACCCCGCGGTATTTAGTGAAAGTTTGGATGGGTGCCTGCGGGGGTCGTCGACGTCAATTGACAGTTATTCTTTTCGCTTTTCCACCCCACATTCAAACTTTCCCGCCAGATCCCCCTTTACTGTTGAAATGGGCGAGCAAGGTCGCATTTAGCGCTACGCTCACGTGCAGTAGTAGCGCTTTTTGTTGCAAAACTTGTTTGTTTTTATGCTCATTTTATTTACTTTTTAGCCATATAGCCGCAACTTGTTGGTTACTTGGCTAAAGAGTAATAAAATGCATAAAAAATAGACAAATTTTGCAAGAAAAACGCTACTACGTATGCGCAGCGCAGTGCTTTTTGCGACCTCATCACTTTCATTGGATGAGCCTCATCCATTGAACGTGGTAAATAAATGTACTAATTGTTTATTGTACTGCTTCTGTATAGGAGGACGAAGTGACAACGGAGCTGCGAAAGCGTCAAGCGGAGTTGCGGACGCTCTGCGGAGCCAACCGACAACGACTCGGCGCTTTACTTTCCCGTATGGAGGCGGCACAAAAAGTGGAAGAGATGGAGACTCAGCTGAGGCAATATGATCACGAGGTACTGTACTTGTACAGTATGTATGTAATATAGGGTACTGTGGGGTAAACCCGGCCACCTAAGCTCCTTTGAACTTGCTGTTTCAGCAAATGATGAACGAAAATAAATAGCTTATTTGAAAGAGGATAGTTCAAGGAATCGATTGATATCATACGTGTCTCCATCGGCCCACTGGTTGCTGAGATATGCAACCCTGAAACTTAGTGGCCGGATATTCCCTTGGCCGGGTTTACCCCACAGTACCGTACCCTACCCTATGTAGTAGGTGATCGCTACTTGCGCTAAGTATTTTTGTGGGTGGTCGCGAGCTGACCCTTCGGATTTTGAAGTGCGTGTCTTTTATGGATGACCTTGCCAAAAATGGCACTGAAAAACAGAGTGGTAAGCTCGCGACCACACCACCCATAATGATTCAATTAGCGAATATGCACTATAGTCTGGCCAATAGCAGTTGGCACTTGGACTCAAGGCGCGTTGCGTAAAATAGATTTACAAATGCGGATTTCTGTCCACGCTTCGTGTACTCCTATTTAGCAGAAGTACATGCAAACTACGCAACTCGCCTGGAGTCCAAGTGCCAACTGCTGTTGGCCAGACTATAGTGACAGGTTCATTCGAAAGATGAGGTGTGAACCCGAAACAAGCAGACTGAATAACAACTCTCGCTGAACTGAACTGACTTTATAGCATTCCTATGCAATGTACTGTACTGTTCTATGTACGTACGTACCCGTTCGTTGGTTTTCCGTTTCCAGATTTTGGATCTGTACAGTCGCTACTACAGTCTGGTGCCGAAGCGTAAGCCGTGCAGTAAGAAGGAGAGAGATCAGCTGTGGAAGACGCTCAAAGATCGACAGAAGTGCATCAAACGACTGGAGGAAGCCTCGTCGTATGTAAACAACTGAGAGAGTGACAGGAAAATGTTCGCATGTGGATAGTGTTAACACATACCCCGAGGAGCCGTCATTGTTGTCAACAACTCGTTCATTTGTTGTCCGTTATTGTATGGTTGTTACAACGGTACAAAAAACGGATAACAAAGCGACAAGTTGTTGTCGGTTTGTTGTCCGTTCCGACAACACCATATGAAAAAGGACAACAAAATCTATTTCGTGTTGCCAACAATGACGCCTCCTCGGGGTATGTGTTAAGTAAGTAATGGCTCATTCACATCGGAAGGAAATGCGCCGTCTTGTGGAGCCAAGAAAACGCCGAGTGTACGCCCAGCGCATGTCTCGGATGCGTGCCAAGTATGCGCGTACCTCATTTTCATGATGTAGCGCAGGTTGGTATGTTATGTTTTGTACGTAAATAACGCGACGTGCTTGCATTGTCCAACTGAGCATGTACGCACTGTACATCTGCACTATTCCCTTCCTCTTATCAGCTGGAAAACGTTTTTCATGTGCTTTTTTCGCATTTTTTTATTATTTGTGCAATTTCTTGCGTGTCCCCCTCAAATCTTTGCTCGACTAGGTAGGATTCTATTTTTTTGGGTCAGACAATTCACGAGTACACTAGGATCACTGCTTTTCTGTTTCGTTATTTGGTTCTAGCGAAGCTGAGCTCACTGTGTGATGAAGGTTTGCTTCTAAACGAGCGCTACCTAAATTTAACCACCAATTGTAAAGTTCGCTAATGCGGCATGTGAATGAATGATTTGATTATGTGCAACTTTTCTACTTGGTAACCTTTCCAAAGCGTTTGTTGTTGTACTGTAACTGGATAAATTATTAGGAACTTAAGTATGTATGCACCTTGATGAATTTTGTGAATGAATTCTTGATCTTGCATTATTCTGAGTAGGCCAACAGTATGTTATCAACTATGGTAGATAAGCAACGACTGGGAAGTAAGCAGTAAGTCGGTTGTATTGGTATTTTCGGTAAAAATGTACCTTGCTGTTACAGGTGTACAGTATTCGTATACTTATAGTATTTCACCCAGCTGAATGAATGATGCTGCTGTAATTATCAAGAATGCATAAGTTACTCAACGCCTATTTATTCGCATTTCGCACTATATTCTTCCTCTTACCACTTGACTGCATAGCATCTTGCTGGCATAATAATAACACTGCTGTAGAGTATAAAAAATTGTACAATACGGCTCTATTTTGCTAGATTCAGATAAATAAGATGTACAGGGAAAAAGTAGTTTTGGGAAACGTAACACAGGTAAACCTCGCGTAGTCCTGCGAATACATATCTGCTTGGTGTAAATATTACATATGCATCGATGCCTTACATAATGTCATGTTGTACACACACATCCTTTAGCTCTCACACATAGCACTGCAAACAAACTTTGTACGTATCCTACCTAGTATGTACTATGTATATGTACCTACCTACGCTTACGAATACCCTTTATGATGGCAACCACGAGAAACTCGCGCTACATCAGTCATCATGTTCCCTGTTCATTTCCTTTGTTCAGGGGTCGGTGGAGCTCGATAATCGTCCAGATGGTACAAAACCCACAGCGGATAGCTCCACATTGCCACAAATATCATCGCGCCCATCGCCATTTTCTCCTGTAAGTAATCAAAACGCGATTCACATAGTACGCCACGGTATCAAAGGCAGGCGGTTGCGCCAAAAAAATTTTGACAGTGCGATACGGAAAGCACCGAATACGTATCAGCGTATGAATAATGTACAACGTGCTCTAGCAATGGCCCATTCACATTGAAGGCATACGCTGGGCGTACACTCAGTGTGTTCATGGCTCGAAACGCGCAAAAGCATGGACAGCCATGAATGCGCCGAGCGTACGTCGAACGGATTTCCTTCCAATGTTAATGGGCTATATATAACTTTCGTTTGCGTAATATGTACGACTAATGCCGCGTTCAGATAAACAGTGCACGTTTAGCGCACTCCCAAGAAGCGAGCGACCGATGCAAGCACGTTGTATTCAACGTATTGTATTCAACGTGCGCCGCAGCTTAAGTATCTGAACGTGGTATCAAAACTACGACCAAATGCTCGCTTATAATGGCGACTAGTATTCCTCCAATGTAAATGAGCCTCGTTTGTTCGCACAAAGCACCAAGCAAGATGCCACGTTCAGATAAGCGGCGTACGGCCGAAAACACTTTCCACTGGTATTCCTCCTAGCGTTTGCCGCTGCCTGTCTGAACCTGGCATGAATCCGACTGATTCGATTGGTTCCCCAGTAGTTTTCTTACCCAAGCTGGGATGTAGACCATCGGGGGCGTTCGAACAAGTCCGTAATGGTTGGCGCGTACCGCCGGTTTGCGCATCAAAACCCGACCGCCATCGCTGCCAATCGCAGGGATGGGGCCATGTCGTTTCTATGGAGAGAAAATCAGGGATTTCTCACAGTTTTCTTCGGTTGTTTCCCAATTCTGAGCTGAAAAAGAGGAACAAAGATTAGAAAAATGTCTTCCACTACCACTCACACACAGGATGGAAAATAAAGTGTGAAAAAAATAAAAATGAAATATAGCGTTACCACGGCGGC
>JASAMW010006171.1:0-29911 GCA_030247985.1 Epsilonema sp. ZAB3_2
TGAAGTAGATGGGTCGCTTTTTTCCCTTCTTGAATTTGTGAGAGGCAGGCACCCAAACCATAGAGAACACTGGCATCTGTATGGAGATGGTATGGAAGATCAGGGTTTGCATGAGCAATGACAGAGTCAGATGTTAAAATGTTGCGAAGAGTTTCAAATGCCAATTGACACGATGGTGTCCAACTGAATGATTGATCTTGCTTCAGTAGTTGATACAGTGGATGTGCATGTTTAGCAAAGTTTGGAATGAGAGCGCGGTAATATCCAACCAATCCCAAAAATCCGCGTACAGTACGGACAGAATGTGGAGTGGGAAATTGGACGATTTTCTCTATTTTGGCTGGATCGGGTCCAAGTCCCTGTTCAGAGATGGTGTGGCCCAGGAATATCAGTTTGTCCTTGGCGAATTCACATTTCTTGGCTTTCAGCTTGACTCCTGCAGTTGCAATAAGTTCGGAAGTTTCCTCCAAGTGCTGGAGATGCAATGAAAAAGTTTTCGAAAAATCAGGATGTCATCCAAGAATGTGACCACCAAATTTTCCAATCACTGGACGTTGGATGGGAAAGAATCGTTTGGCAGGACGGATGGTGCATTGGTGAGTCCAAAAGGCAGAACAGTGTATTGCCATAGGCTGTTATGAGTACAAAAGGCTGTTTTCGGACGACTTTAGGGAGCTATAGGAATTTGATGGTAGCCACTTGACATGTCCAGAGATGTGAAAAATGAGCATGGCCCAATGGTTTCGAACAAGTCCTTTGGATGTGGTACTGGATACGAATTTTTGCGTGTCTTGGAATTCAAAATTCTGTAGTCCACCACATTGCGGTATGATCCATCCTTCTTCTGTACCAATAAGGCTGGAGATGACCATTCACTGTCGCTTGGTTCCACAATGCCTTGTTCATACAGTTTTTGTACCAGGTCATCCATGATTCTTCGTTTTTGAAGGGGAATGCGGTATGGTTTGCTTTTATGAGGTGGGTTGTCACCTGTATCCACAGAATGTTCGACTTTTGGAAAGCGACCAATATCAAACTCGTGTTGGCTGAAAAGATGAGCGTACTGGAGGAGTAAAATCCAGAGAAGATGGAATTGTAGTGTTGTGAGCTTCGAATTTTTCCAGTTGAAGTTGAGATATGGATGTTTTGGTGGTATAGGATTCTCCAGAGTTGGTATGCCATCTTTTGGTTCCATAGAGACACTTGAATCCTTGTTGGTCTCACAGTTAGCTTCCGATGTGATGACAGAAGTCTCCAGTGACTGGGACTGTGACGTCGCTGAATTTTTGCTTGCATTGTGAACAATGGTTGCTGGTTTCATTGCTTGAGTTTTTGTTTGAGATGTAGCTGTAGAAGTCTTCAGTTCTGATGACTTGAGGAAAGGAACAGTCTTGCTCTTGATGGTCAGATAGTTTTCGCAACAGTTCAAAGTGATGGCTAAGTCTTTTCGTCTCAGTAACTGTTGTCCAATGATGAGATCGATGGTTGGCATCTTTGCAATGCACAGTTCTTGGGAAAAAGTGTGATCTGCCATTGTGATATTTAGAACAATGGTTCCTGTGAATTTGAGCTGGTGACCAGTCACGCCAGTGGCTTTTTCTTCGGTAGGATTGATTTCTCTTGCTCCTTTGAAACATTTGGCTAACCGATCACTGATGATGCAGTGGTATGCTCCAGTATCAATGAGAGCTTGGATGGGAATAGATTCCACTTGAAGATTGACGATGGTCAAACTTTCCATATCAGCTGGTGCTGTGATGGTCAAAGCTGGACGTGGTAAACGACCAGGAATTTCTGGAGTGATGCTAGTTGGTGAAGGTGTCACATTCCATTCCAAAGCTGGAACAGTGGTCGTGGATGGCAAAGCGTGTTGGATTGGACGTAGCTGGATTTGTTCACCTTCTTCATCTCTGGTACCAGGTGATGGTTGAGATTGTCTCCAGGATACTTGAAAGTGTGGTCTACGATTGCGAATTTGTCGTCGACGTTGTTGGATCCAAGTCTGGATGGAGTGAAAGAACATGGAAGTATAATGTGGGAGATTGATGCTAGGAATGTTATGTGCTGGAACAGGGCAGCAATGAATGAAGCATGCAAACAATGTCACCCAGAGAATTGCTAGGAATGTCCATACTTGATACCAGTTTATGCGTAGGCCTTTGAGAAAACCAAAATAACCTTTGTCAAAGACTTTGGATGAAATTGCCTGGACTGCAGCATTTGTGGATGTGCCATATGTAATGCCCATGGATGAGAAGATCTCTTGGTGTTGCTGTATCGTGCCCAAAATGTCGTTGAGGCTAATGTGCATGGACGCAGCAGTCCAATTATACATGATGTGTTGCTGATAAATGACAGGTTGGTTGATCCAGTCATCCGCTGTTGTATTAAAGTCAAACGATGGTAATTGGCGCAAAAATCGAATGTCATGCATGGTGGCAGAAGCATAGTTGTAGACCATGTGCCTGGTTCCTAACTGAATTGGAATTTGCTGGATGAGAGAACAATCTTGTGGGTTGCTGTAGCGATGAATCACATTGGTCTTGGGATCCATGAATCCTAGTTGACGATGACCAGATGGCAATTCATACGAAATAGGGATGTCCCGATAGCACGAATTGTTGATACGTTCAAAGCGATATGATTGATGAGGAATTGCATAGCATGGAAAAACTTCAATGGCTCCACCGCCAGCCAGTGCATACAAATCAGTGCGGTTGAGTAGTAAACGTGCAGTCAAGGTTGGAGAAGTCATAGCACTTGCCTTTAACATTGTTACGATACGTTGCATAGTTCGGCATGAATCTTTAATTGCATGTAGGTAAGCAAAGTGCACAGCTTTACGAAGACGAAATTCGAGCGATTGAGCTGTTGCAGCAAGAAGATCGGTGGTGACACGTCCATCTGGTGGGATTGTTCTGGAATTTCGTGTTCGGGATGACTGTTCTTTCCGTGCCTGCTGGTAACGTGTTGTCTGTGAGAGAGCACCCAAATAATCTTTCCACAGTTGAGGTGAGGATGAGAAGCGGACTGGAGACCTTGTTTCCAAATAGCGCATGGGTATTCCTTGGTCGGAGATGGAAACGCGATTTCCTTTACAATCAGTGTCCGTGACATTGGAGTGGAATGTGAGCGCCAGTGTTTGATCTTTGGACAGAAATGTTTTGCCATACTTGTTACCCTCCGTGGTCAACCAGGGTAAAATCGCACATGATGCATTCGTGTTTGGTGTCCATATGAGATGAGAGCCATCTTGTAGCTGACAATGACCAGCTTTGTACCTGCAGTGATTTACGGGTCCAGCAGGGCTTTCCATGGTTTGTTGATCATAAGACATAAAAACTTTGGTAGTGATGAGATGACAGTTGGTGGAGGAGAATTTCTTCCACTTGCAGCAATTGGTCCAACCTCCAGGATAGTGCCAGTTGAGTTTGTTTTCCGTGGACAGAATATTTCCAACTGGTGTTAGAGGGCCAGCCGTACACTTTCTCCATTGAATCATATGCTGACATTCTTCAAATGAGACTGGTGGTAGCTCTTGTTTTTCCTTCTTCAAATTTTCGTCATTGAAAAAGTAGGTGAACGTTTGTATTTCGCGGTAAATTTTGATGCATTGGAAAGCTTTGGCAGTGTACATGATGTGATTCCGTTTGTACATTTCGACTTTGACTCGATTGAACATTTCGCCTTTCACTTGGTCTTCATCGATACGATTACAGCTTGGCTCTTGTGGCAATTTCCAGATGGTTCTGGCTGAATGCGTTTGACAGAGTAGAGGTGATGATGGCATAGGCAAGGAAGATGAGGACGATGGAAGCTGAAGGATGCACAGAGAAACCATGAGCATGACCGTGATGGTAATTGGGCGGTGTGTTTGCTGTTGATTTTTGTGATGGCCCCTCTTGTGACGACCCTTATTCTTTTCTTTGCGTGGTTTTGGTGGCGAAAAGTTGGAAGCGGCACAGTCCACACATTGGACACTTGAGTGACGTTGGCCTTGTGACGAATTGACAGGTGCGGTAGTAGAAGAGACGGTTGTTTTCCCATGTTTTCGCGAAAAATGATTTGTGTGTTTCGGCGCTTTTGACACACGAGAACGATTTCTGCGCGACTTTTGAGAGACGCGGCAATTAGAGGTGAAATTTCCAAGGGAAATTTGATGAAAAGTGGAACAGAGATGGCGCAGATAAGTACGAACGTACTTTGAAAAGTGCGCGATGGTGTGGCCTAGGTTGAAAAGATAATTGCGGCGATTTTGATTGCGCAAAAATGGGAGAAGGATGCGATACGCAAAGAATAACAATGCGCAACAAAGGATGCAGTGAACAATAATGACCGGACGTGAGATACGTTGGTGGTGGGGTGGATTGCGCAAAAACAATGCAAAATGGGTTGGAAAATAGGCTTGGCCGCGCAAAAATAAATTGGCCAATTGAAGGCAATAATGGCGGGCACTGGAAAGGTTAATGGACTGGACGGATGGAAGATGGGGATTGAAACCGGGGCATGGAAAAGAGTGGTAGGATGAGGACAAAGAAAAATTGGAAACGTTTCGGTGGCTGGATGTGTATGCTTCCGCCTTTCCCCCAAAAATGACCGTGGCAAAAATGGCCAGAAAAAGTAGCCAGTACAGAGCGTGACACAACACTGATATCACGGATGTATGTACCCTAGACATTGCAATCCTAGCCTTAGATGGTGGCAAGCCAGAATGGTGACTCTGGTCCACAGACTCAATGGAGTCTGACATACCCCTATGCTCAGACACAGCATGTACGGCATCATCACATCCCGTCTTTACTGGGATACACACAAAAGCATATGAAGAATATGATTGTTCGTCTTGATCCTGTCCGTGTCCTTGATCCTCTTGCAGTTGCCACATGTGCAGTGCTTGGTCCTGTTGTTCCTGGTTCAGTGGAGTTGGATGGGCCTGATCCAGATCCTGATCTGTGCCATCGTCATCCTGTGGTTGCTCGGACTGTGGCAGTACCAAGAATGCTCCTCGACCGCGGTTGCTTCCACCACGGCCTCGACCACGACTGAATCGGGGTGGAGTGGATGACGAAACAGATGGTTGTTGATGTTGTGGTTGTTGCCCTTGCGAGAAATTTGGACGAGAAAAGTTTTGAGAGTAATTTGGGCGATGAAAGTTGCCGAAACCGTAACGTTGAGGCGTGTAGGAGTTGTAGTTGGAGTAGGAGCCGGAATAATGTGGACCACTGGAGAATGGACGTCGGGGCATTGACCGTGACTGATAATGAAACCGATTGCCTCGAGTGAAAGATCTGCCTCGAGAAAAACCATAGGAATGATTTGGAGGTTGCAATTGTCGCGCAAAATTTGCCATAGTGTTTGCAAACATAGTACACATCTGGTTGCACATTTGGTTCATGTCTGCGGTGGTAGGTGGAACACTGGATGATTGGCGACGAAACGCAGACAGAGAATGGACTGAATGATTGGCTTGAGCTGATGTGCTGGGCATCATGGAAGCAGAAGCAGACAACGATTGGTTGGTGGAGGCAGTAGGAATAACGGAAGGAATGGATGAGGCAGACGCACTGGTTCCACGAGAAACGTTAGCGAGATTAGCCAACTGCTGCTCAGCTTCCACTCTGGTCAACTGCTGAACAGCCTCCTGGAAAGATTTCGGGTTGATGATGATGAGGTGCTGGTTCAGCTCGGGACGCAGACCACGTCGCAAAGCAGAAAGTAATTGTCTGTCCTTTTGTTCCTTGTACTGTTCGAGTCTCGCTTTTGCTGCAGCCGCTTGCGCAGCAGCATCACCATTTCCTGCATTAGCTGGTGTGACTAGCGGATACGCGCCCCTGTATTGACCCTGAAGACGGGCAGTGAACCCTCCTATGCTTTCAAAAGGGCCTTGGTGGCAGGCATTGAATTTTGCTTCATAAATTCGCGTAAGTTCGGGTTGTTGTAGTTGTGATCGTAGCTCTTGTTGGAGTAGTCGCCAGTCAGTTTTTGCAGCATCAGAAATGTTTGATAAATAGGCGTCTTTTGCGTTACCCTCCAAACACGCAGGTAACATGCGTAGTTTCTTAGCGTCATCCCAATTATTGGCAAACGCACAGAGCAGAAATTGTTCTTCAAACCATTTGTGATAGTCATCGCCTGCATTACCGTAAAACGGGGTGGGCATTTTACCCACTCTCGAGTCAATTTGACTTTGCACATTAGTTGAAGTTTGCACAGCTTGTGTAGCGCGCGTTTCAGCATCAGCCACTTGTCGCTCAAGTTCAGCTCGCTGAGCTGCATAGTCATCACGTAATTGTTTTACTTGTTGCTGAAGTCGTTCAAGATCCTCCGCCATATCTTCCGGTTTCTTGGGTGTAGAAAACAGCAGTGGACGAAAAAGTCTGTCGAACACGGACGGTGGTTGAACAGGCTGAGTTTCTGGTTGAGTGTCAGTGTTTGGAGAATCACCACTGTGATTGGACGAAAGGTTACTGTAACTAAACGAACGCTCGCGAGCCGGTTCCTTCGGAACAACTGTAAGTCGACTGTCAAATGCGTCTTTTTCCTTCAAATGTTCGACGCTTCTACTTTTCTGGGCCCTTTTTTCGCCGCTATTTTTATCAATTCGTTCGCCGCTAATTTTATCAATTCGCTCGCCATTATCTGCCGGCGTTCTACTATTTTCGTCAGAAAAATACTCTTCCTCAGGCGAGTTGTCTAGACTTTCACTTTCAATTGTCTGCTGATCAGCGCTATGACGGCGGCTTTCAATTTTCGCTTCTCTGGCGGCTTCCTGATCCTGTTTTCTCGCGAGACGCTTTGCTAGCCTTGCCGCAGTATCCGTAGACGTAGTCTTAAACTTCCGTGACTCAATGATGATACGTACAGGTGCACCGAGTTTGTCAACGTAGAAAAATACGAGGTACTACGTAGTACAGTTTGGTTGATACGGTAGTTGTAGTTGGTGGCCGGCCGGACCAAAGTTTGGGTGATCAGTTAATGACGGTAGAGTAGAAGAACAGTTTGCTAAGCTAGGACAAAGTTAATCGCAGCGTCGAGAAGACGACGAACGATGAATACGACGACCACCCTGCTCGCTGCGCCAAATGTAAGGTAAAACCTTACATGGGTGGACGCGCAGGTAGTCGAGAGAGAGTTGCTGGGATTTTATGACCAACCGAGTGGTATGAAGATAGGAGACAAGACTGCCCAATAGGCGCGTAGCCGAGGGACAGATTACTACATTACGTATGTAAGTACGTACTGGTTGCTATGGATACAGAATACTATTGTTACTGTGTACGTAGGTGCGTTCGAGTGGGCAGTGTGCCCACAGTTGGTGAAGCTGCTGTGGTTGTGGGTGCTGGAGTAGCGGTTGGTGTTGAAGTTGTTCTTGTGGTTGGAGTTGGTGTTGAAGCGGTGGTAGTTGTGGTGGTGGTTGAAGTGGTCTTTGATGTTCAATCGGTTGGGGTGGAGGTTCTTGGACCAGTTGGTGTTCTTGAACAAAAACCATTTGGCCTGGGGGTCCTGGTCCCCCGGGGAAAAGGGGTGGGATAGGGGGAAAAGGGGGGGGGGGGGGGACAAAATTGGGTCCCGTGGGGGGGGGGGGGGGGGGCGCGCCGGGGGGGGCGGGGGGGGCGGGTGGGGGCGGGAGCAGCTGCTCTCCCCCCTCCGCCACGGTGGTGGGAGGAGAAGAAAAAGGAAAAGGGGGGGCACATCCCCCGAAGGAAGGTCGACGGCAGCAGGGCGGTGACCTGCATGGTCGCCTTATGCTGCCGCTGCCAAACAAGAAACTCATATGACTTTCGGATGTGAACACGAACAGATTGTCTACTCTACTTTTGCTCATAAACAATAATTGCCTGATTGATTTTGGCAAGACGAACACCTCAAGCAAAATTGTTCAAACTTTGAAGAGGTTGGAGGTGGACTGCTTCGACATCAGATGACTGGATGGCTTGTGCAGTGTTTGTGGTTTACATGCATGTGCAGAAAGAATAAGTGAGTCAAGTTATAGCAAACAAGAACTTCGCTCTTGTTCTTGACTTTGGTGTACAGTTATGTGTAAGTGCATATAGGTATACCTACGTACGTACTGTACGTACGTCAAGCAAGACACATGACAAAGCCGAGGTGTGGCGCCATCAAAAGCTGTGTGAGTGAATGAATATCGGCCAAGTACGAAATTCGTGGGCAATACGTAGAAAAGGTACACACCGCACAGTCATCGCGATTTGTACTGTAACCCAGTTCAATACAACCCTTGGTGTTCAATCAAGTTTAGCCCAAAAATCTCTTGACGCACGTCCGATGAATGAATGAGACTTCCATGCAGTGCGTGCAGCTGGGATTGTACTCAACCGAGAAGGGGTGCAGTCCCTGCAGGGAAGTCTTCTCCATGGCGTACTGGAACAACTCGCGATCAGTGTCGATGTGAATCTCCAGTAACAGCTGGCAAAATCGCGTTTGATTCCACTGCAGCGTGGACAACCACTCCTTCTCGCCACCTTCGATGTCCACTTTCAGAAAATCCACATACGAATGGCCCAACCGGTGCATGATTTCCTCCAAGGTGAACGTGAGATTGTAAAACTGGTAGGCTCGCCAGATACCGGTTTGTCGAAATCCGCTACTTAGGGACCGTTCACAAATACATTAGAGTATAGGAAAGTAGGACAAAATTTATGTGTTTGCAGGAGATTGAGATATTATAACGTAGGTAGGTACGTACCTAGGTTAGGTAGGTACACCACCCAAAAATAATAGGTATCCCGTTGTTCTTGCTGAAAGAAAAATAAGTATTGTAAAGTCGTATTCGTACTGTACATTCGAAAAATGAGTAAAGTGCATTCGCCTGATGTACAGTAATTTCTGAACAGTCCCTTAAGTTGCCGCTGCCACTGGTAAGCTGCCAGGGGTAGAATTGCGCATTTGTCACGTTTTGCCGGAGCAGCGTCCTGCCTGCTTTCGGCTCTCGATCGAAAGCGAACACTCGGCAGCTGAGATCGGCGATCTTCGTGTTGAGTTCGTACTCGAAACTCGCGTCATAGGCGATGCCGAAACTGTAGGAAAGGCAGGGACGGGCAGGGGCACGGGAGGAGTGAAGGGCGAGACGCCAAGGATTGCAGACGTATTTGCCGCCGTCGCCAACGCGACCCAAACGAACCTGGAGACATGACACGAAAGGAAATACCGTATTTTTGGGTGTATATCCCCCTGAGTTATATCCCCCCAGTGTATAACCCCCATTGGCAAAACATAACCTTGCTGGTAGATAACAGTAGATAACCTTATACTAGAATAACCCTGTTTTAACCACGATTGCGAGGCTACACTGTATGTACTCTTGGTCTAGGCTTAGGCTTGGCATTGTATCTGTGTGTGTAGGCAGGCACTGTGTAAAGCCAGATGGTAAGAGCAAGAGGATATAATTTTTATTACAGAGACGATGCTGTTTTAGGTTTTAGGGTCTGGTTTAGGCGAAACGTACTATTTATAGGTAGTACCCTGGTTGGTACGTACATACGTACTAGGCTTTTTGGCATAAAGGTTTTAGGCTTTTGGGATTACCTTTGTGGGGCAATCAACCGGAGGTAGCTGAGCCATGCCGTAGATTTGCTCCGATTCACTGGCCCGTTGCTGTTCCATCACGTTCCACATGGAGGCCAAATCCGCCGAGCGAACTTCTCTTCTTCCAATTTTTATGATCTCGATATCTGCAGCTTGGGCACCGTTTGCGGGATTTCCCTCGCGGTTGTCATCCAAATTCGCCGAGTTTGCCCGCTGTTTATTATTCAGATACGTCAAAAATATGAACGCGAGGGCGATTGTACACAAAGAGCAGCCGAATTTTGACCAGTCCTGTAATCGATGCAACCGACAGTGCATCTCTTGTGATACTTCTACTTTAGGTATGTATGTACCTCTACGTGCGGACGTACGCACGCACTGTACGTAAGCATTACTGCTGGTGTCTTCTGAAGCAAAATTACGGAGCTTAAAAATGCTACTACATTTTCTATGTACAGTACATTACATGCACATAGCCCTACTTACCTATGTACGTATAGGTACGTTAGCAGCTAAAGGGTAACTATAATTGCCCTGATTATGTTCCCCGCAGTTCCTACCGCGTGTCCTACGAAAACATTATTGATTTTCGACCTTAGAAGATGCAACTCACACCGCCAGCCAGCACCAAAGCGCATTCGACGGCTTTCTGCAGCAACTAATTTTGATGTTACCGATAGTTTTTATCAAGGTTTACATAGTTGTAGGTCTATTGTATACAATGACATAATATTTCAGGTCAGCACTCAGCAGTATTACACATTGAGTGTCACTACTATTTTACGCAAGTGACCAGTGCAAAAATTGCGACCACCGCTGCTAACGGTTGCCCGTCCGTTGTTGCGCTAATGCCAAGAAAGTTGCTTTCCAAAATTGACGAATGCCATTGTATTGTAGGCTACTGTATTATGTATGTAGCCTACCTATGTCGTTCAACTTGTGAACTTGGGCAAAAGCAGAACGCTACTTTTATAGCTACTTTTATGTACATTTACCTATAAGTAAGTGTAACGTAACGAAAGTGTGAAGCGACACACAGTTGAGTGCATCCGCGCATGGCATTTCGCACGCACTGACCAGCTCTGCAAACACAACGCAACTGGACACTCGGGACGATGGTCAAATGTTGACAAATCTGATGGCACAACACTGCCAAATAGCCAACACAATGTCCATTGCCAAGCCAGGAGCTATGTAAGCTTAGCAAAAGCCGTTTTGTTGCCACTGATTTTGTTTTGTTCCCTATAGAATGAAAAGCTTTTAGTAGGCTACTGTTATCTTTTGGTGTGAGTTGAGTGAGTGAGTGTGTCGTGTCCTACCTGCCTGCTACTGAAAAAATATGACTTTAATTTCATGGCCTGGAATTACAACAGGGTGTCTTCTTTGCCTTCTTCTTGTCATCAACAAGCTTACCTCTTCGACAGCTTTAAGGGACAGGAGTAAATTTGCTCAGGTAAAGAGAGAACAGAGACAAGAAATAGATATGTCAGATGTCTTGTACTACGAGTTTGCACTGGTGACAGTTTTGCTTGACATGCTATTGACCTTTGAGCTTTCAGCAGATGGCTTTAATGAGAAGAAACGCTCCGAACGGCCTGCACTGCTACAAGAACAAAGATTGTATGAGCGACTGTTGTGTGAGTAAAGATGGTGTGACGGGCTATTGCGTTAGCCGGCCTCAAATTGGACAGGTACTACTGTAGGATACTGTAGTATGTAGTTTTTATAGTCTAAAACACACTGAAAACGGGGCCACCTTTGCGACCAACGGCTCAAGCAAAATACCGAGGACCAGAAAGCGTCCACCTACGGGTATGTACAGTACCAGTATTTTCCTGACACTAATGTCCATCTCTGCCAAAGGAAATACGCACAGTAAAAGCATTTGTGGTGATAGCTCAGCTGCAATAGGGCGAATTTGATCTGGAATGGGCTCTATCAACCTATTTTTGATATCGCTTCAATATAGGCTGAGCAGCTCTTGGCCACCTCCCCTTTGACCCACGACTCCCGGCACCACCGACCCTCAAAAATGTCCTTTTTACCCGTTGGACGTATTTCGAAATTATCCATATGGGAAGTTTTAACTTTTTGTACATTATTTTTAGCATGCAAAATTTTTTCAAAAATTCGTTGTTGCTAGTACATTTTTTATGAAATTTCTATTTTTTGCTTTGCTTCACTGTGTACATAATTTGTTTTTTATGCTAAATGCGCCATTAATGACGGAATTTTACAAAACTAAAAATTTTTAAAAACGTTTTGAAGGAAGGCGCATCCATCCATATACTTACTGTCGCGATATGTCCAAGGGGTAAAAAGGACATTTTTGAGGGTCGGTGGTGCCGGGAGTCGTGGGTCAAAGGGGAGGTGGCCAAGAGCTGCTCAGCCTATATTGAAGCGATATCAAAAATGGGTTGATAGAGCCCATTCCAGATCAAATTCGTCCTATTACAGCTGAGCTATCACCACAAATGCTTTTACTGTGCGTATTTCCTTTGGCAGAGATGGACAATAATACTACGCAAACACCCGTTTTCTGATCAGATTTGCGGACTGTTCGGCAATCGACCAGTGCACATCGACGATCCCTGGGAGTTTCACGAGCGTTTATTCGCGCCCAGACCGCATATGCCTGTGAGCTACGGCGGCGACAACTACAACTACAATTTCCCACCGGGACCAGGACACCCGCATTTCCCCTACGGACCCAACCCGCCCATCCTCCATCCTCATTACCTTCTCAGACCGGTGTTCTATCACCGCAGACCGCAAAGACCTGGAGCTACGGACGAAGAGGATGAGGTTGGTCCTGTTGTATGTATTGTACATACTCTGTAATTTTTACATATGTACCAACATAGAGGTGCCGCGATATTAGAATTGTGGCAGAAAAAATTGATACTGAGATCGATATTGATACTATCATTTTCAAAATGGTAAAAGGGTCGATATTGACTATTGAGATGGGATACCGATGTCACGAATTTTTCATTAACCCCTTCTCTATTTCGTAGGTCGCCGCGACCAAAATGCGACCCCTGACGACAAAATTGACAAAGTGTCCAAAACGCCATTCGGAGGTTACTGGTATGGTACATAACATTTTTGGAAAAATTGTTTGAAAAATTGCGACCAAAATGCGATCGCATGCGACCAAATGCGATACAAATGCTATAAACGAATGCGATCGCATTCTGGTCGCGGCGACCTGCGACATAGATGAGGAGGGGTTAATGAGCCACGACGCAGTACACTGATGCAATATGTACTGATACACGACGATGCTTCATTCAGGCGAACATGCCAGTTCAACCGACCAAAGCTACCAAAGCCAGCGCTCCACCCACGAAACCTCCTCCATCATCTTCGCAGCAAGAACTTTTCCTGCGACCTCAAAACGACAACAGCATGCTCCCGTTTGAAGCGATGGGAGGCTCTTCCAGTAACAGAAAAAAGCTGCGACCTTCGAAGAAACAGAGGCCGACCACCCAAAACAATAAACCTTCGCCCTTGCAAATCATTCAGATGCAAGCCCAGAATATCCCTACCATCAAGTCCTTTCACTACCCCCAGGACCCTCGGATATCTGCGTACCAAACGGCTGGTGGCTATGGGTTTCAGGGAAGTGGAAATATGATTGGAAAACGATAAAATGCCGTGTCGGTCGAGTAATAAGCCATATTATTATTTTGGTGGATGGGATCTTGACAGGCATCGGCAGTCATGGCTTAGAATGTACATACGTACGTACATCTATCTGGCCCTGGCCTACGTACCGTACCTATACCTCGTATGGTAACACACACAAGGCCAATACTGTACATATACAATACACAATCAACAAACAACAAAGTGATAAGGACGCCGTGCTTTCACACAGTAAGGCGTGTTCATACATAACTTCTATGCACGGATTTCAACCAAATACAGGGTGTCCCACGTAAACCTACCTAACGATCCAGCCTTATCTTACTTCTGTATTACAGTACCGTATTTACCGGTGCATAGCCCCATGGGGGTATGCAAAAATTGAGAGGTCCCATAATATGGGGGTATGCATAGCGGGGGTTATGCATTGGGGGGGGGGGGTTATGCATGGGGCATTTTTTATGTTTTTGAGAGGTGCGCAGAGGCATATTTTTTTTAGGTCAAAAGCACGTGTTTTAGGGCATAATTGAGGTCAAACACGGTTATTCTAGTACAATACATCCCCAAGCAGGCTTATAGGCATCTTAGCTTGGTGTGGGAGTGGCTATGGCATGGGTACTATATGACCAGCTTACATAGGTCAGGTACTGTACTGTACATATGGGGGTATGCATTGGGGGGGGGGGGTTATGCATTGGGGGTTATGCACCGGTAAATACGGTAGATATCAAGCGCAAATTTTGTCCCCAGAAACCTAAGAATATGCCATTTATTGTGGCAAAATTTGAGCCAAATAGGTCCACTAGGGATGAAATTACGAGCTTGCAAATTTGTGACTACGTTTTTCAACATTTTGAAATCAGTTGTGCCTCTATTGACCTTGACAGCTCCTTGAAGGCTGTTATGTGCAGTAAATCGCCTGTATTTTTGTATCCTTTGTATTCTGGACCGTGATGACGTACAGCCATTATTGTTCCGCCATATTTCCATGTTGGATGAGCTGCTTGACCATGCTCAGCAGAAGATTTTAGTCCCAAAACCACGCTCAGCTCAGTGCAGAAAATGCGAAAAACAGGGTCCAAAATTTCCAAGCTTGTAATTTCATCTTTAGTTGACCTATCTGGCTCAAATTTTGCCACAACAAATGGCATATTCTTGGGTTTCTGGGGACAAAATTTCATCTTGATATCTACTGTAATACAGAAGTTATAAGGCTGGATCTTTAGATAGGTTTACGTGGGACACCCTGTATTTTCATTGATACAATCCTGAAACGTGTATTACAACGTATTGTTTGTCAGCGCCCAGCTCAAGCACCCATCCTCTTGCTTCCATGGAATTTATTTACTTCTCGAGGAAGTTACATACAGTACCATGTGTACTGTGCTGGCTGCGTTCGCAATGCTTTCTCGCAATTACTCGCGATCAGTTTCGAGCAGTTCCCGATCATATTGTGAACGCTTCGCAATCAATTGCGAGCGCGTTCGCTCCGTCGGAGAAAAAAAGAAAGTCGAAAGAAAAAGGAACGGAAACGCAGGAAGAAATAAGAAAGGTGGGGCCTATTCATTCAAGCAAAACAATTCCAAAGCAAAAGCATGGTTTTATTGCCAAATTTTCTGCACAAAACGAGGCTTCATAGCAAATATGCGCTGGGTATTTTAGAAGCAAGTGAAGGAACAGTCCAAAGTCCAGCAAATCAAGTAGGAACGTAGGCCTACTGCCTGCCTATAAGTCTGGCCAGAGAGAGTTCGTTGGGATGGGACTCAAGTCGTACTGTGTAGTTTGCTACTTCTGCTAAATAGGAGTAGGTACAAGAAGCAAGGTCAGAAATTCATATTTGTGAATCTATTTCACGCAACGCGCCTTGAATGCCATAGCGAACTCTACTGACCAGACTATAGTGCGTTCAGGTCCTCTTTATCTCTCTAAAATCGTGGCCTACTAAGAACGTGCAAAGATTTCCAAACTGGCGCAAGACTTTTCGCATCAATCACGCAGATATTTCCATGCATTTTTGTGCTATTTTTGGCGAAAAGCTTGTGCGCGACTTCAGAAGTTATCGCATTCTCTTAGTGCACAGACTATAGTAGGTAGGCTCTGAAAATCCTTGGTTGGCCCGAGTGAATTCCTCCTGGTTGGACGGCCACTGACACACCTATACTCTGGAAAGGAAAAAGAATGAATGAAACAAAATATACGCTTTCAATTCATTTGCAAGCCATATCGTAGCATATGGCAGGCACATGTTGTGTTTGCAAACTAATTGCATTGCATCTTGCATTGCATCTGTTTGCACGAATTAAGAACAATTCGTGCTTTCACATGCCTGGCAGATTGTTGCCCGTTTCCTTCTTCTCATGCCCTGAATCACCCCTGTTCCCGGCATGTTTCGCTTATTGTTCCTGTTTTCCTATGAAAACTTTCCTTTCCTCTCCTTTCCTCTTCTTTTGTTTTGTTTTTCCTCCCAAAATTATGTTCCTCGCAATCGATCGAAATTGTTCGCGATCAATTGCGAGCAGTTTTCAATCTTTTCGCAACTGCTCTCCGATTGGTCGGGACTGCTCGCGATTGCTTGCGAGCACTCATTTTTTCGCGAGAAAGCATTCCGACCGCAGCCAGCACAGTAGTAGTTAGTGCATAGTTTTTTTCTGTTCCTCCACCTCATTCACACTGAAATACAAAAATGCATTACGGGACATGCCTGCTTGTGGTCCTTATTTCTGCACTATTCGCCTCAGTTTCTACTGACGCTCCCATGCTGGTCGGGATCAGCTACTACGAGTCTCTGTATCAAATTAGTACGGAAGACGCGTCGGTCTCACAGCTCATGAACCTGACCCTCCTTAACTCTACGTTTAATTCATTCCCTGTCATCGCGTTCAATCCGGTGAAACATCTACTGCTTTGGCGCAGTTACGACGGAGTCAACTACTCGTACATCCATGTCAGTGCTCGATCTGTCGTGAGAAAACTGGCGCCACTTCAACGTTATATTGTGCTTGCGATCACGTTTGATAAAAGCCGATCTGTCTTCTGGGGGTCCAGTGGATGGGATCTGCGGAGTTTGAATCCAAGTAACGGCTCGGTGACTTACACCGTCGAATTGTCTCCGGTACTATTTGGTGGATTCGGAATGTGTGCACTGGTGAAGCTGGCGTCGTCATCTCTACTCTTTGCTTGTGGCCGGCGTATCAGTCGTAAGAAAACGTCCATCATTGCGCTGTACATGTATACATGTGCCTATGTAGGTACATACGTAAGGTACTTAGTACAGTAGTTTACATGCAGTGTATAAGTCCAGCTTTGGCTGGCAGACATAGTACATACCGCATTTTTACGCAAAATTTTTCTGGGCCGCCATCATTATAGAAACGCTTGGGGAAATTCATTGTCATTCAATCAACCCTTCTTCTGGAGCAACGTCCTTTGTGTCCAACATCAGCTGCACCAGCTGCTCAGGCTCATTTACTGGCTGTGCTGGAATGTCCGTGCACCCCTACACAGGTCAAGTCTGGATCATGCTCGCAACTGACTTTAGTATTGCGGGCCAACGATACTTGGGAACCATCGACCTCTTCACTGGCGCATTCACATATAAACGAAGCATAAATCCCAACTTGGAAATCGTCGACATCGCATTCGTAGATGGTAATGCAATGCATGCACACTGTATGTTCACTGTACGTACCATGCCTACCTATTACTACTACGTACCTACTACTAAACTATCTAGCCTACAGCGTTCGTAAATTTTATAGGGCGTAGAGATTTCCCCAATTGTGTTACTACATTATATTGGATATCCAAATATGTGGATCTTTCACAAACACGATAACGTGTATGTACTACTGTACGTAATTGGGTCAAATCTCTGCCAGCAGCCTCCATTCTTCGTTTCCCAAAAAGCAGAATTTTCGCAACAGAGGAAAAGAGAAAGACTTTTCAAAAACAGAATTACAGAAATTGATTCGCGCATTCTCCGTTATTTTTGATTTGATTCAATTTGTAATGAATAAAAAAGCATGACAGTAGTGCGCTACACACGGAGCGAGTAAACTCACGGGGAATTCCCCGTACGTATGCGATGAAGCATAGGGAGGCCGGTGAATTCACCGTGAGTTTGAAACTCACCGTCGTGTGAACACGTGAGAAAAATTTTGCGCTTGGGAGCAAGTGAGAATGCTCTACACAAAAAATAAAACTCGAAGTTCAAACTCACCGTCGATTTCACCGTGAGTTTACTCACCACGTGTGTAGCCCACTAGTGAGCGGTCGATCCGCAAAGAAATGAATAAAGTGTCATCATTTTTCATCAAGCTTTAACTTGCACTCACTCAGCACCAGTACATTCAATACATTACGTAGTACATTCCATTTTATCTGCCTAATGTGACAGACAACAGACTGCTGTTTAGCTATCCCAACTACTTTCACTGCAACGAGCACAACTACAGAGTGTCTCATAATAAACCGAACACTTGTCCGTCCATGTAACTCTGGAACCACACGTCGGATTTTCATGCGGTTTTTTGTTTTTAGTAGCCAAGGCTTCAACTTAGATGTGTACAAAATTTCAACTATTTTCTCCACATACTGCGGAAGTTGCGACGGGTTGAATCTCGAAGCTCAAAATCGACGTTTTTCTTCAGTATGGAGAAAAATTTCGGTCTTAATTTTCAAGATACCCTGTTCCATGCGTTTGCTATGGTGTCACTGGGGATAATGCATGAGATACACATTTCCTAGCATTTTGGGACCTCTTTTTTCATTACGAGACTAATTTTATCTTGGACCCATGCACAAAAGACCCCTTAATCGGCACTACCAGTTAGAAAAACCCTCGTTTTTGACCGCCGGAGAAAGAAGGTGTTTGAGCACCTTCCACTGGGCCTACGAAGCTAAAATTTTGTACACACCTAAGTTGAAGCCTTGGCTACTAAATACAAAAAACCGAATGAAAATCTAACGTGTGGTTCCAGAGTTACATGCACGGAAAAGTGTTCGGTTTATTATGAGACACCCTGTACTACTCTAGCTGTAACCAGCACAATTGCTAGTACAAGCAGCACAGTTAGTACTACAACTACTTTTACTACTACTCCAACTAAAACCAGCACAACTACACAGTGTCTCATAATAAACCGTCCACTTTTCCGTGCATGTAACTCTGGAACCACATCTTAGATTTTCATGCGGTTTCTTTTATTTTGTAGCCAAGGCTTCAACAAGTAAGTGTACGTACAAAATTTCAACTATGTGCTCCACATATACCTACTTCGGAGACTACAACGGCTTGAATCTCGAAGCACAAAATCGACGTTTTCCTTTACTATGGAGAAAATATCGGTCCTATGTAGTTTTTCAAGATACCCTGTTTCACGCGTTTGCTATGCTGGCACTGGGGATAATGCATGAGATACACATTTTCCAGCATTTTTTTTGGGACATCTTTCTCTTCATTACGAGGCTAATTTTTTATTATGGACCACGCGCAGAATTACCCCTAAATCGGCACTACCAGTCCGAAAAACCTCGTTTTTGACCGCTGGAGGAAAAAAGTGTTTGAGCAGCTTCCACTGGGCCTAGGAAGCTAAAATTTTGTACACATCTCAGTTGAAGCCTTGGCTATAAAATGCAAAAAAACCGCATTGAAATCTAAGGTGTGGTTCCAGAGTTACATGCACGGGAAGGTGGACGGTTTATTATGAGACACCCTGTACTACTCCAACCTCGTCAACCGCTACTACCACTGCAACTACAATCCAGCCTACAGCGACAGCTCCCACTACAAGCGTCGCAAGCACTATAGTAAAACCAGAGTTCTTGGGACCCACGTATTATTTATCTCGAGAACTACGCGACGTAGAGCAAAGCGGTCAAACTTCCACGGATAACTTTAGCTCGCCTCTCCAATAAAAAAAACCGTTTGATTCTATCTGCTCTCAGTGTCGAGATCTCGCCGATTTCCTTCAGTACTAAAATCGGCAAATTGGGTGTGGGCAATTCTAAACCTCGCAAACACCCGAAAAATCAAAAGTGGTACGCCAGATGCCCATACATGATGAAAGCAATAAAAATGGGCATCGGGCGTACAGGGTCGTGGGGTTTCGTGGTTTGCGTGGTTTAGCGTCTGCCAAATGGTGACACGATTTTAGTACTGAAGGAAATCGGCGAGATCTCGACACTGAGAGCAGATAGAATCAAACGGTTTTTTTTATTGGAGAGGCGAGCTAAAGTTATCCGTGGAAGTTTGACCGCTTTGCTCTACGTCGCGTAGTTCTCGAGATAAATAATACGTGGGTCCCAAGAACTCTGGTTTTACTTTAGTAGTAATATTTCATCTGCAACAACGCCAACGTCAACAGGTACTGTAGTATTGTATGCTACCTTCCGTAGGGTATTACGTACTATGCCCTCTGCTTGGTCTTGTGGACTGTGTACACAGTACTGTTGTGTACTATTTTGTGTAGAAAAACCAAGCGGAGTAAGTTCAAATCTGAAAGTTGGCCTGTCCGTTGGCGGAGGCTTCGTAGTTCTGCTAATCGTAGCTGGAGTAATAATTTGGCTGGTCGTCAGGTATCGGCGTCGGCTACGGAAACACCAACGAAGCAATGAATCACATGCAAGTGGACATGAAATGCACAGTTCGCATCGGCCACAGAATCACCTACATAGCAGTGAATCACATGCAAGAGGACATGAAATGCATAGTTCGCTGGATAGAAGGGCGGTTGGTTCACAGTCACACTCTTCTCGAACTTCAAACGCAAATGAGGCGGATGTCCTGCGAAGCTGCTTTGTGGTGTTAGCGAATTCTATCGACCTGGACATGCTACCTAACTATCTGTATCAAGAAGGAGTTATCGATGCCTACAAGCTGGAGCAAATCAGGGTACGTGCACTATATTTTCAAATCACAATGTGTTGCTGCGCTGCACTAGCGCTAGCCAGACTATTGTACATACAGTACATACATCCACATTATTGTATTTTACTTCGAACTACATTACCATGCGTCCAATTCAAAACAGTGGTGCGCTTCAGACGTGCTCCGAGTTTCCTCCGAGCGAGTTTGCTTCGAGTTTTGAATGACTTCTTTTTGAATTTGAACCGAAACGAACGTCAATTGCTCTTGCGTCATCGAATTACAAACTCGGTTGTTCACACGCACGTTCCGAACAAGCCGCCTGTAAAAATGAATATGTATAGATGGGTGTGAGGTATGGTGGGTTGGCGGAGGCGAAGAAGTGGCCAAGGGAGTGAGCAGGGCGATAAGAGATGGTAGCCCAGATGTGCGGGCGAGGGCGAGAGTATCAGTGGCACAGGTAGGTGGGGGTGGAAGCTGGGGAATGGCGAGATTGTACGGAATGCGAAGATAGGCGGCTGTTTGGCCCGACGGGACAAAAAAATTGCGAGGAATTGCGAGAAAATTGAGAATTGCGAGGAATTGCGAGAAAATTGAGAATTGCGAGGATTGAAAAGCCCTTACAATTAGCATAGTAAAGATAGTGGAGAAGTCCAAAAGTTATGCAAATTCATCTACTCTATTCATACTACCTAACTTTATGCAAATATCAACGATCTCGAACTACCGCATACTAAACCCAAGTTTACCGATTTATAGCATCCTGCGCCTATAGCTCAGTTGACTAAGGCGCAAGGTAAATTTTTCGTCCTCCTTCTCACCAGTGTATACGGTGACTGGGTTCGAATACCTCCTCGCCCACTCCCTGTATCGATTGTATTTACCTGTGCATCGCCCCCCCCCCCCCCCTCTGCATAGCCCCCCTATGCATAGCCCCATATTGGCAAAACATAAAAAATGCCCTATGCATAGCCCCCCCTTCTGCATAGCCCCATATGTACTGTAGGGTACCTGAACCTACCTACATAAGCTGGTCATAACCTACACATCGGCACTCCCACACCAAGCTAAGATGCCTATAAGCCTGCTTGGGCGTGTATTGTACTAGAATAACCCTGGTTTGACCTCAATTATGCCCTAAATAACGTGCTTTTGGCCTAAAAAATATGCCTCTGCGCACCTCTCAAAAACATAAAAAATGTCCTATGCATATCCCCCCTATGCATAGCCCCCCTATGCATAGCCCCATATAGGACCTCTCAATTATGCACAGGTAAATACGGTATTGTAAAAGGCAACCCTTTCTTCCTACAATACGTACAATGCCTACTACTATACTATTCCTCAGCACGTACATAAAAACACAACGTACGTAGGACCCTTCAGTACCAGGATTCCCTTCTATACCCCCCTGTTGAGGAAATCAATCATTCTAGTCCTTACGGCTGAGGCCGTAAGGGCAAAAACGGAGCGAGTTCGAAGCGAACTCGGAGATTTTACATGTTGAAGCAGTCAGGGCTCCGAGTCGCGAATTCGGAGTTCTGAAGCGCACCAGTGGAACTAAATTTTGCACTTATTTTTTTAGAAGCAGAAAATTACCAATGTTTATGAGGCAAGAGTGATGCTAATCAATCTTGTGGAGCAGGAATGCAGAGGCAGGAGACCAGGAACCCTAGCAAAGCTGATGACTGCTCTACGAGATGTAAATCAGTCACACCTCGCCGACATGCTGGAAAGAAAACTCTGCCAGGTTGGTGAGGTTAGCAGCTCAGCTGAAGACGCTCAATCACCTCCACTACACAATGGATATCGTCAGCAGCCTGACAATATACCAGTAGCTGAAATTTCAAGACATGAGCTTCCTAGAAGACTCGATCTACAACCACCGTCCTTACCAGTTGCCCCCCATTTTCCACCCCCAGCTATAGACCTAACTGGCAATAGCGGCAATGAACCCAGTACAGTTAATAACAACAGCTACGACAGGATTTCAGACTCAGAGGAAGGAACGACCAACTTCACAAGAGATGAGCATGAATACGAAGAACCACGATTCAGATAGGTTTTCTGTCACTCAGTACGTAATAATGTATTTTTTTAATGGAGTAGCAAACATACGTACCCAAGGCCTTTGTATTCGCCTTGCCCCATAAGAAAAGGTGCCGTTTTCGCCCTCCTCGCCGATTTTTTGAGCTGCAGTTAGCAAACGCGCAAAACACGCCGAAGCAATTTCTTTTTGCAATTTTGGTATGTTTTTGAAAAAGTAATTGCTTCGGCTTCATTTATGCGTTTGCTAACTGCAGCTCAAAATATCGGCGATGAGGGCGAAAACGGCACCTCCTCTTATGGGGCAAGGCGAATATAAAGAAGAAAAGCGGATGTTAGTGAAACAAGTACGCCACGCGACCGATTCGACGAGTTCAGGGAGTTGCTAGCAGTCCCACTGCAGCCTATGGTGAGGCAACTCACGCAGGCAATAACAGCTGCGACTACCCGGTCGTACCACTGCCGGAATCCCAACAACAATAAACAAGAAGTGAACCCTTCAGTCCTCACAACAAACACCGCCGGCGACGAAACTGATGAAAAGAGAACGATGAATAATAAATAAAACTATTGATGGGTGGACGGGTGAAGGTGTCAAACTATTGAACCGAGAAGGGTGAATACTATGATAAAAGATAGGCTATATATAATGAAGGGTAAATTTAGCTCAAAGAGAACGTTCAATAGTTTGACTGGAAAATCAGAGCGGCGAGCGACACAACCGACTCTTGGGTCGCCTCTTCATCCAAAACTGAGCTCTTGGCTCAACGGCAAACAAAGCGAGCTTGGCTCCCCGCGGCACACACTATACACAACATGTACATAATACACACTGTTTATAATACATACGCAGGAGCCTCTGCTTCACGGCCGAAAGGCCAATCACTTAGGGGAAGGGCAGGCTATCCTGTAGAAAGTACGATGCTGGGGCCGGTCGCGCGAGGAGGGTTGACGTCACCGGAGAGGGTGCTGATTGGTCGGAGCGGACGACGTGCGGACGGCGCGTGCCGTGCACGTGAACTCGCCGCGTAGAGGCGACGCCGGGCTTCCAAGCGGCAGGAACTGGAAACAGTCCGCGACGGCCAACAGTTTTCAGCTGCTGGATTCCAAAACCGCCGCGCCCGCGGGGGATGGTGTGCAAACCGACCGAGCCACAGCTGGAAGTTCTATTGCAGCCAAGTTGCAGATTGTCTCTTGTAGGTGGGGGTTGGAGTTTGGCTGACAGGAGCTGGAATTGGTGCTATTACAGTTGAAGGTTGTCCGGGGAAAAGAGGTGGCTTGGAATAGAATGGGCGGAGTGCGTCCCCTGAGACAGAGTGAATGTTGGGCTCCTGGTTGAAGGGTTGAAGGTTTCCTTTATGAATTTTTGTTAGAAGTGGGAAATTCAGGTGGCGTTGAAGGGACATGTGCCTCTATGGCGCGTGGGGTGCCATTCCGAGGGTGAACACAGAGGTCCCGCGTAGGGGGCTGTCCCGTAGGAACCAGAGCCTAGGTGGGGCTATGGGGGGTGATGGGACGCGCGGGTGGGAGTATGAACCTCAGGACGAACCTACCAAGATTACATACGTGATAACCCACCAGGGACGCCACCAGACGGTGGAAAGGGGGGAACACCGTCAGCGCAAGGGGAAGGCCGCGACGCGGGGGGTAGAAGTGGGGCCGTTGACGTGGGGCATAGGGTCCGTTGGCGTTGGGGAGGCTGACGGTGGGGCGGGGAGGCTCTGGCAGGCTCGGCGGCTGCGGCGGGCGGCGTCGAACTCCCCGGCGTCCTCAGACTCCCTCCTCCACTTCAGCTACCTCCTCCTCAACGCGCCGGCTGGCTATTGCAGAACTGGAGGAGGTTTGAAGTTGTAGAAGCCAGATGAAGATGGGGGTGAAGGGGGTTGAAGGATGGGGCTTGCTGGGCGGCTCCTGTTGCGAGGGGAAAAGGGAGAAATGGACAGGTGCTATTGTTTACACTACATAAATACATGGAAGGTGAATGGGGGTTATTTGGTGCCTTTGACGAATTTGGGGCACTTTACATAAAATGTACATACCTATCTAGCAGGGAGCCGCTTATGTACACATTGCTATTATATAATAAATAGAGCTCTTAATTGAGGCGACCAGATATCACTGGGTTTTTTCACAGCCGGGTGGATGGTGCTCGAGGCACTTGGGTGACATTGGGCCACTGGCGGGAAACAACCTTTTATGGTCCATAGGCCTCGCGCCTATCACAAACCCCGCCAGTTTCGAGCTCGCACTGAGCTCTCAGGACGTGTCAGTGTATTTGCACATGCTGTCTACTACAGTAGCCAGTCACTGCACACCTACCATCCTGCGATACCCTGTCCCATGAGTATCTGTTTGTTTTTGTGCCGGGACTGTAGTTACCAAAAGGCCTTTCAGCTTAGAGGCGTCCCGGTCCGCCTGACTTCTCTTTAAGGAGCAAGTCTAATCCTTGTTAGACGAGCGCCTTCCCAGTCCACCTAGGTGGTTTATGGGGAGAAGAGTGATCCAGCCCCAGCGGTGTCTGCACCCGATGTGGGTGGCTGTCCACCTGGCGGAGGCGGAGGTGGGGGAGGTGTTAAATTACCTCCTGGTGGCTGTTGCTGCTGGCTTATCACTCGGGCCAACTGCTGTTGCAGTCCAGAGACTACAGAGGCCAGATGTGACACTACCGCTTGTGTATCAAAAGCGGCAGCTGAGCCAGACCCGGTTGGCTGTCCAGCCGGAGGGGTGGGTGCCCTCGGTCCTGAAACAGTACTCGGGAGGGGAGGTGGCACCTGGTACCCTAAGGACAGCGGTTGGATGGCCATGGCTTGACCCAACAGCGAGTCCTGAGGTACCGGCGCGAACGCAGAAGAACTGGCCTGCGCCATAGTGTTGCCACTACTGGAGGGGCCAGGTCCCGATGCACTTTGATCCATCGCTTGAGCAAAAGAATCCGGAGAGGTTCTTGGCTGCTGGATGGCTTGCGTTACCGTTGTATATGCCCCATATGAGGGTTGCATATGCTGACGGTAGCCCGCGGCTTGAAATTGTGCATAATGCTGATGACCAAATATGGTCGGCGCGGGAGGGGTAGGTGGTCCGGTATCCTCGTCTCGTTGTCTGTACCAAACGTACTTGGCTACCCTGACCATCTTGGGGTGGAGATTTTTCTCCTCAGTAGCGTCCCACACTTCAATGATTTCCTCTTCACCTCTAATCGAGGTGAAGTGGTCGTAGGCCACTTTCCGGATGTAACCGGCAGGTGCTCGAAATCCGCAATGGTCCCGATGCATTGCCAAGTTTTCTGAGTAGTACGAGCAAAACTGGATTTGTCTGGAATTATCCAGCAGTTTCCCTCGGAACTCATCATGAAAGGCGGTCCCTTGAAATCCGCAGACCAAGTGAAACTTGTCATAAGGATCGCTCGGGTCCCTCCTCCTGAACATTTCTTTTCCCAAATGGTCCAAGCCGGCTTCTTTCGAAGTGACTGGAGCACTTGGGGCCAAGCTGGAGGTGGCCACCACCCTCATTCCATGGCTCGGAGCCTGGCACGTGGTGGTGGTTAGTCTCAACTGTCCCACGCCACTGCAAATTCCAGGAATGGCAGCACCAGCGGGGGCGGGCGTGTATACAGTGGCGGCGGGTTGCTGCTGCTGTTTCTGCCTCGCCTCAAATTCAGCTTTTTGTTTCTCAGCCAGCTGCAATGTCCGCTGCCACTGGGGTATATTACCCTCTTGTCCAGTTTGGGCAACTCGTCTATCCTGCCAAGGAGCGCCGAGTTCCCTTTCAGCATAAGGAGTGTCATCGGGTACGGGCACAGGCCCACCACGACGCTCATCCTTAAACTGCTTTTTGGTAGGCGAAATAGGAAGAGATTCACTGCTCCTATTCGCCTCATTCTGCCTGTGCTGAGCGAACAACTCGGCCGGATCAGTAGTCACCTGATAATCAGGATCTAAACCCCGACCTCTGGTGGTTCTGCCTCCGCCGCGTCCGCCGCGTCCACGTCCACCGCGCCCACCACGCCCACCAGGTTGTGGAGGGTAAGCGGCGGATTGTTCACCTCCTCGGCCTCTGCCCGAAGGAAAACGGCCTCGAGGTGATTGTTGCCTATGATAGGCATACGCCTGCTGTCCACCTCCATAGGTCTGGGGATGAGACCTAGCCCTACGAGGTGGTTGTAACCAAGGTCCGCCTTCATCTGACGCCTCCTCTTCAGCTCTTTGACGCTTGCGCGCCGCTTTTTCTTGAGCTTTGAGGTGCGACAGTGGAGGACCTCCTGCTGCTGGAGCAGAGGTACCGGCACTGGGCATTTCCATCAGCGGCATAGCTCGCTGCTGCTGTTTGGCCAGCAGTGCTTGCGTGATGGCGGTGGTGGACTTGCTAGCTGCCTCTCCTCCAGCAGGAATTGTGGCATCTGCAGCTCGTGCACCAGCGCCTCCACGCTTTTTCTCCTGGCGAGCTGAGGGCACCTTTTCTCCAGGAGGATAGCCTAGGGCTTCCGCCTCTTCATAGAGCCTCAGATCTCGCTTTCTGGCATCGATGGCGTTCAGCAAGGAACGTCGCCGATTAATCCACATCCAGGTGGACTCACCATCTGGAGGATTTCGCCATTCATTCGGCTTGCCTGCCTCAGCTTCCATCTCATTGATGCGATGCTTGAGAACAGCAACCACCGATTCATTGCCGTAGATGGCATCGCGGGGGTCCACGTGCCCTTCTGCGGTCAATGGCACAACTCCATCCGCGTACTGTCGCACAACCGAGACCCTTTGCTTGGCAAGTTCCCATTGCCGCGCCTGGATCTGGTCACGCAACTCGCACACTGGATGTGGCTGCCCATCACCTGAGTACAAGACTGCAGTGTTATGAGCATACGGCCAATCCCTGAACCTTTCAGTTCCCACTCCTCGAAAGCAGTCCCTTCGAACTTGATGAGGGTCAGGGTAATGACAGTTTGGTCCTTGTCCCCTGGTAGGTATCACCGTCCAGTCTGCTTTCAAATCGAGACGCAGCGCTGGAGTCAGCAATGTGGGGATCCATCTGGGAATCTCCGACCATACATAAGCTGGGGGCATCTCCCGCAGCTTGACCGGTAGACTCTTCAGCTTGGTGGGGTCAATGCCAAGATTCTTGCATAGCATCTTGAATTGATGCCAGCAATAAGCTTGGTCATGGACCAGAGTCGCGCTGGCGTCCATCAAATAGATCCAGGCGAGAGCCATCTGCTCTGGAGTCTTATGACGGAGCTCAGGGCGAGCTTGGAAGGCTTCTAATCCTGAGCCACCCCAAATGGCGTGTCCCAAGGAATAGTCTTCTTCCAACTTCAACATCCCAGTATATTCGCCTTGCAAGACCCTGCGGTAATTTACTTCCGCAGTGGGCTTCTTCAGCTCATCCAGAGGAAACACGCCATAAAGTGCTACTCGCCCCCATGATCGTGTATCCATCACGTACCGTATGTACGGTATAGCATGTGTATATGGGCCGTATTCTCCCAAGGCGGGGTAAACCACGAAAGGAGGAATCTCAGCTCCATGATGCACTTCTCCGCGCTGAGTAGGATTCCGAATGGTAACCTTCAGCGGGGTGTCAGTAAGGTCATTAGGACCTTCTGAACGAGGCTGTTTCTTCTGGTCGGCAGTCATGTTTATCTGACTCTCGCTCCAGAAGGGTCGCTGTTTTGTCAGACGCGGCACCATCCTCTCCTTCGGAAAGGAGCTAGGTAGTGGAGCATCTTCACTTCGCACAGCTTGATTCTCAGTGCAGTAGCGTGAAAGAGTCTTTCGCGCTTCCTCCACCTTGCGACAAGCCATGAGACATTCTCCGACCCAGTCCAAGCTGCGGTCATCGTCCCAGTTAGTGCCCATATCCACTAACATATAGAAAGTGGACTGGAGCACTGACCCATCCCACTGTCCTGGATCCACATAAGGGTTGAAATCCGGGCACAGCTGGAATGCTTCCCAAGCCCAGCCCCAATCCGACCAGACAGATCCGATCTTCATAAGGGCTGCTGCACGCTGGTGCATCACCTGTTCTCGCACCAATGCAGTATTAGGCGAGCACTCCAAGTAAGGAGGCTTGCTATAATAGTACAATGGCACTATCTCAATTCTCCCATTGTTCTTGGTCCCCCAGGCCAAGTCACAAATGGGGAGGGCAGGTGCCAGACAGATATGCTCAGCCTGATCATACAGGACCAAGGTTCTCATTCTGACATCCTTTTCCAACTTGTCACAGGACTCCTTGCGATCAAACACGCGCTTTTTAAGCCAGTCTGCTGTGACCCAAACGTCCGTGAACGTGGGCATCATTTTCTCTTGACGTCCCTGTTCCGGCCACTCTACCAAGAACTCGTGCTTACTTCCTTGCTCATTACAGAGTTGGAAGTATTGCTGCAAGTCACTTTGTGTGGTTTTGGGCAGCACGTGGACACACGTGTGATGCTTGATTAACCACAATCCCAACAGATAGAGGCGCTCTCCCAACCGGTAGCGCTCTTCTGTCCCAAATCCAGTCTCCTCAAACATATCGTACATCAGATGAATCTGAATTACCATATGCCAGAGTAGTTCGCTCCATGCGTCTGGTTTGGATGCAGTGCAAAATTCACACAACAAAACCAGCACCTCTTCCAACTGCTCTCTCACTGCAGGAGCAATGGAGGGCAGCCATCCAGACACCGCACCGCGCCGCATGTGCATAGTACGAATGTTATGGATGTAAGGCTGTGCCGCATTGAGCACCTTCATAGCTTCAGCATTGCGCTGCATGTACTTCTTTAACCACTTAGCAGATTTATCCTGCTGGTCGTTAAAGTCTAAGCACAACGTGCTTTCCTGATCCATCAACAACTGTAGCTCATGCCAATGCCAATTATGGTCATCGGTAGAGGTAGCTTCAGTTGGTGACTTTGGGAAATAGTCAGCAAACCAACCAGGCTTCAGTCCACCTGGTGGTGAACACAAGTCTGGTCCCAAGCGACCTTTCACCGTAGTCCAAGGAGGCCGTTTCTCAGTCTGCGGCTCCTTCACTTCCGGCATAGCTTCCTGAGTGGCATCCTGTTTGTCAGGCTTACCTTTAGGATCCTTCTTACCTGCCCCAATTGATGCCTGCTCCTGCATAATCTGATCTGCATTTTGTGTGATTTGATCACAAACAGAGTCAGTAGGCGAGGACATCAATCTGTCTTCATCTGATCCACTGTCAGAGGTGGAGTGACCAGCGACATTGAGATGCCGGGTCCTCTGCTTTGACAGCTTGAGGAGAGTTCGTCGCAGCGCTCGGCGGGCGATTTTCTTCTCCTCTTTGTACATGCGCTGAGCGAAAGTCGGTGACTCCGGCATATAGCGCGAGAGTTTGTACCGCTTCCTCTTCAGCTTTTCCTGGAGCTTTCGCTCTTCAGGGGTTTTGCAGTTGCGCCCTGTGCCACGAATACTTTCCAAACCGGCTTTCAGAGCGGCTGCAAGAGGGGAGGAACCACTGGAACTGGTCTGGCCTGAACCAGCACTGGTCGTCTGACTCTCAGTTCCCGGGTTCTTGAGCTTGTGAAGTGTGAGGAATCGGAACCTCAGGGACTTCAGGCTCAATAACTTCGGCCTTGGACAACTGGAAACTGCTAGGCAGCTTCACCGGTGCCATCGGTCAAAAGCCACACAGCATCGGCGTCTCTGCCCTGCTGCATCAATGAAATAATTTTCTGGGTACGTCCCCTAACTCGAGGATCTCGAGGTTTGGGCCGCCCCTTGGGTCGTGGTACTGTGCTACCTGGGGCTTGAATGGGATCAGCCTCGCCACTTCTACATACTGCAGCCAGAGGCA
>JASAMW010006172.1:0-20840 GCA_030247985.1 Epsilonema sp. ZAB3_2
TTTTTGGATTTTTGTCGGGATTACATTTCAGTTTTTGGCAGCTATGGATTTTCCTCTGTTGTTTGAAGGTCACTATCTCAGTTTTGGTGTTTGTCATTTGTTCACCCGCCATGCAAAGGCGCATGACTGAGTGGGGTCCTGTAGGTTTCTTCCAGTACGTCACAGCACGTCGGAAGGAGGAGTTACCGCTCCCAAGGCGTGATAATTTGAAAACTTTTTCTATACACGAGGACGACCCAGTCTGTCCTACTGCAACTAATGATGACCACATTCAATTACAGCCACTAATGTCAGGCGATCAGATATCAGTTGCACAGTCACTTCCACCCTCCATGTCAACACACACAACTACACATCGTAGTCTTGATGCCAGCCTCTCCACACCTGCAGTTCATATTGTAGTACAGTCTAATCCACCACCAGCTCAGACCCACCCAACTATAGCACTACTCGAGGAAGACTCTGACACCAACACGGGCGCCATTACACCATGGATCGGTGATGATGTTGCAGAGACTCGTATGTGTATGCTGCAGACGCCAATGACAGGTCGTGGCTCGTCATCTATTCCCGTTCAGTTAAATGATGTCTATGTGATTGCACTACTGGATACTGGTGCATCAGTTTCGGTCATTCCAAAGCGTATGTGTCCAGTATTACGCATCCTTACCTTAGATTCGCCACCCATCCGTACAGCAAAAACTATGACTGATGAGCTCATCAATCTTGTAGGTTCTACTACGCTCACTATCCAAATTTGCGGAAAAATTTTACAACACAATTTCCTCGTAGCTTCGGATGGCGATTGCTATTATGACTGTATTTGTGGTGTCGACCTCCTAGAAAAATTACCCCCACTTGTCTTGGACTACAAAAAGGGTACCATGAAATTTATTGGTGAGGATTCACCTACAACGCCACTAAGGCATGCATCAGGTGCAATTAGCTTTATCATACCAGAGACGCAACAAATTCCCGCATGGTCGCATGTTTCGTTTCCTGTTCAAATTAAAGGCAGCTGTTCCCCACAATCCCCAATTTTGCTATCTCCAAATGCTGCATTGAGTCAGAAGTATGGCCTTCTAGGACCCAGAATACTAACTGAGGTAAATGATAATGCACTCATCTATTCAATTATCAACCCTACTTTCGCTCCTATCACATTGTATGCCAATACGAAAATTGGGCTCGTTGATGAGGTTGAAGCAATCAATACCGGGATCGGGAACGAATCCCAAAATACTGATACCCAAACCAGGCGTGATTATTTGTCTCCTCTCTCTATTCCATCTGATCCTTCACATGCTGGATTGCATGACTTGGATCTCTCCAAATGCTGTTTAACTGACGAAGAAAAAGAACAACTCTTTTATCTTTTGTGCCAGTATAGAGATATCTTTGCGCAACACGAATATGATTTAGGACATTCTTCTGTCGCACAACACCATATTCCTACAACCTGTGATCATCCTATCAAACAGCGACCCTATCGTGTAGCAGAGGCCCTGAAGCCAGTGGTAAGTGAACAAGTGGATCAACTCCTAAAGCAAGGTATCATTAGCCCTAGTTATTCTAGTTGGTCAAGTCCCATCGTGATGGTAAAGAAAAAATCAGGAGCTTGGCGTATGTGCGTTTGACTACCGCCG
The DNA here is from genome assembly GCA_030247985.1 of Epsilonema sp. ZAB3_2. NCBI lineage: Eukaryota > Metazoa > Nematoda > Chromadorea > Desmodorida > Epsilonematidae > Epsilonema > Epsilonema sp. ZAB3_2. Next base: position 1,647 of record JASAMW010006172.1, read on the forward strand.
TCTTAATGCCCACACGAAAAAGGACGTTTTTCCTCTCCCTCGCATTGACTCATTGCTTGATTGTCTTGGTAGTGTACAGTACATGTCCACTTTAGATTTAGCTAGTGGGTACCATCAAATCGAAGTTGCAAAAGAGGATAGAGAAAAAACGGCATTTACCTGCTTTAAAGGTCTTTTTGAATACAACTTTCTACCTTTTGGGTTAACTTCTGCGCCTGCCACTTTTCAACGCAGCATGGAAATTGTCCTCTCTGGTCTTAATTATCAATTTGCCCTTGTATATCTAGACGATGTCATGATTTTTAGTCGGTCTTTTTCGCTGCATATTGAGCATCTAACTGCTGTTTTTGATCGCTTTCGCCATTTCAACTTGAAATTGCGTGCTAAAAAGTGCTTCTTTGCGCAGTCTGAGGTACCATACCTGGGACATATTGTCACAAGACAGGGTCTGAAACCAGATCCATCAAAAGTACAGGCAGTTAAGGATTTTCCAGTACCCAACGACTTACGAACTCTTCGTGCTTTCTTAGGTTTAGCAAGCTATTATCGTCGCTATATCCCTAATTTTTCATTCATAGCTTCCCCTCTACTTACATTGTTGAAGAAAGGTGTGTCTTTTACATGGAATGATGAGCGTCACGTAGCCTTCACTACTTTGAAACAAAAACTTTTGGAACCACCCATTTTAGTTTTTCCAGATTTTACTCGTACATTCTTTCTTATGACAGATGCTAGTACATTTGGTCTTGGTGCAGTGTTATCTCAGTATGATGATGATGAAAATGAACGACCAGTCGCCTACATATCACGTTCTCTTCAGCCTAGCGAAAAGAATTATCCAGCAATCGAACTTGAGTTACTAGCTATTGTCTGGTCAATCAAGCAATTCCGTCATTACTTATTTGGCCGCTCTTTTATCGTCTTTTCCGACCATAACCCATTAAAGTACATTTACCAAAATGAGTGTCCATCAACTAGGTTGCAGCGTTGGGCTTTACTGTTGCAAGAATACACATTTGAAATAAAGTACAGACCTGGTAAAACTAATAATAATGCTGATGGTCTCTCTCGTGTACCTGTCGACTCTCCGCCTAAATTAGCAGGTCAATCACCAGGTTGTGTAAATGCTTTAGCTGTGCATACTATTCCAGAAATGCGTAAGCGTCAGGAGGAGGATCCAGAGCTGTATGACACCATCAAATTCCTCGAAGATGGAAGCCTTCCACAAGATCAGAAGCAAGCGGATAAGGTAAAAGCAAAATCAACTTCATTTGCACTAGGACCAGACCATTGTTTGTATTTTTTGAAGAATCCATATGCCCATCGTGTCACAAGGTCAGCGCCCCTTGTAGTCCCAAAGCAATTACGTGCAGAAATACTTGAATCAAATCATGATGACATCTTTGGAGGTCATCTGGGTATCACAAAAACATATGATAAATGCTCACGTTTTTATTGGTGGCCAGGACAATATAAGGATGTAAAGGAATGGTGTAAGACTTGCCAAGTTTGTCAAACAAGGAAAGACCCACCCAAACCATATAGAGCACCTATGGTTTCGATCCCTATTGGAGGTCCCATGGAACGTTTAGCAGTGGATTGTTTAGGACCACTACCCGAAACGGATAATCATAATCGTTATATTGTTGTTTTCCAAGATTATTTTACAAAATGGCCCGAATGTTTTCCAGTCCCTGACATCAAAAGCCAAACAATCGCAAATCTATTTGTGAAAGAAATTGTGTGTAGGCACTCAGTTTGTAGAGAATTGCTCAGTGATTGCGGCTCTAACTTTCTCTCAAAACTTATTCAAGAAATCTGTACCTTTTTCGAAACACGCAAAATCAACACCACACCATGGCATCAACAAACAGATGGCTTATGCGAACGCTTTAATCGGACTTTGTGTGATATGCTGTCTAAGTACGTTGACCTCAACATGACCGATTGGGATGACAAACTTAACTACTGCTTATTTTCTTATCGCTCTGCTGCAAATGAGTCTACAGGTGAAAGTCCCTTCTTTTTGCTTTATCACAGGGACCCACTGCTTCCACCTGATGTTGCCCTTGTCCCCAAAAATCAAAAATATACAGAAATCGATGATTATAAAGATGATATGGTACATATGTTCCAAACTGCTTGGCAACTGGCGCGGGAATGCATCGAAAAACACCAGCATAAACAAAAAGAACTCTATGACAAAAAGGTACACATGTTTGAACCAAAATTGGGCATGCGTGTATGGCTACACACCCCAGTAGTAAAGAAAGGGCAAACTCACAAATATGCTAAATTTTGGACAGGACCTTACCGTATCCAAAACTTAGACAAAATGCCGAATGTTGAAATCTCTGCTTGTGACCAGCCGACTGCGAAACATCAAACCGTCCATATCAATAGGTTAAAGCCATGCTACACTCCACTAGTGCCTGACCCAAAAGCCAGTGTAGATCCAGAGGCAGAATAGGTATATGTATGCATCTGTTAGCTCTTTATTACTCTCCTATTTTTTATATAGTCTTTGTGGCATTCCTTTATTCTATTTTTTTTTTGTCAATATCTATTGGGTTACAGTAGCGAAATGCCTCTGCCTTTTGTTTATTTCATTCTTGGCGCGATTGACACAACTATTCCACGAACCCACATACTATACACATTCTTTTTTCTTTGTTGTCACAGGCTCATTGCGATCCTTGGAACGGCAGTTCAGTCTTGGTCGACGTTACTACTCAAACAACCATATTTTTGGCCACTGTGCCCAAGTCGTGATTAATTGAAAACTTTCTCTTTTCTTTTGGCAATCTTGCCCAAGACGTGATTACTTGAAACCTTTCTTTGTCCACCATGGCCGCTGCATCCTCTGATGCTACGACCAGAGCCTATGTTAAGCGAGTTCAGGCCAGGGTCATCGAAGCATATCGTAACAGCGTCCGCCTTGAGGTGTGTAATCCAGACCTCCTACCAAAGGGAGTACCCAGCAGGAGCAAAGGCATCAACCATCAAACCATCTTGCCCGAGGGAGTCATCCCAGTCGCTTCATCACCCAATCGGATTTCGTTCAATCACTACTTCGCCCCAGGTGATTTAGTCACTGGGAGACTTTGCACATTCCAATCAGTTAGGGATTCATACTGGAAATTTGTCGAAGTCTTCACCTTTGAACCTGTCCCACGAAATGGAACAATCATGGGTGTCGTCATCTGTCCTACTGCTATGCGAACTGGAGAAAAAATCAAGGCATACATCGACTCACCACATATGAACACCGACCTAGTAAAACTCTTTGATAACCCACAAGCCGTAGTTTTCCCTCACCTTTTCGAAGAGCAAATCTTCATCAGCTACACCCCAGATGGCGCTTCCGTTGTGCGGGACGAGTTCCACAATGATCTCAATGGACGGCCCGTTTGGTTTGATGTCGCCTACCCCTTGGCAGTAAACGAGGCCAGTACCAAACCTCTTCTTTCCAACCCATCGGTGATGTGGGCGAGGTTACTGACCCCAGAGGAGGCTTTCTCATATGTCCGGCCGGGCCTTGACTACGGTATTGAAGAAGGTGCATCTGCACTTCAAACGATTTGGCCCTGTATTCAGAGCGCAGAAAACCGTCTTGTCATCTACCTGAACTCAGCACAGAAACGGTCAAATGCGACTGTCACCTTTTCCAATTCAATCCCAATGACTGCCACCTTTCTACTGGACAAAGCGAACAAGACCTTTGGGCATCAGGAATTGCTGCGTATCAAGGAAGGGGAGGAGCTGGTTTTTGACACACCAGGTAACCCGAGTGCAGCTATCCATGCCTTCGTACAATCTCTAGACACGTCAACTCCACCTCGTGTTACGGCGCGGCTTCCAAACACAGCAGCAGCACAAATCATGCAGAGGGGTGCCACCTTACGTGCAGATAAATACATCGTACGAAAATACTTAGACCGCCGGGGCCTGAAATTCCAAGTCAACTTTTTGTTGAACAAACTTGCCGATCACTTGATGGAGGAATCGCGACGGGGAGAGATCTTTCAGCGCCTAACGGGGCTTACACAGTTCGGATGGCCGTGGAATCCACCAAACGCAAATCCATCCACCCTGAGCCAATTTGTCGACTTGGCCGCTGCTCATCTGCCTCCGATGGCCACTGCAGAACACAACGCTGTGTGTAAAGCCATCCTGATCAACAAGGAACCTCTGGTGCCAATCGAAGGGCCACCGGGCACTGGCAAGACAACTTTTCTCACTGGTCTTCTGTTGGCGCTGGCAAAAGAGCAGACTTGTAACATCCTCTGTACCGCCCCTTCCAACCCAGCTGTTGACCATTTTGCAGCTACAGTCGACACTGCAGTCCAAGCAGCAGGCCTCGGCGACACGGTGCGCATCTCTCGCCTGTTTGCCCCAGCCCACATCGAGAAGCTCCATGAAGCTTTTGATCAACATCCCTGCCGCCAATATGCTCCCTTGCTTATGCTCCACTCTGCGTCGCGAGGGGATACGCCTGACATCACCCAGTTCCGCGCTTCCATCTGGCAACTGCAGGAAGAGTTGCAGAACCTTCCAGTACCACCAAAAGGAGATCGCAGCCGTGCCTCTGTTATTTCACGCCTTCATCACCTAGTCGGTCTCATCGACCAGAAGAAGGCACAGTTGGCTGCCATGATTGAAGAGGCCCAGAGGCCAAATGTCTTCTTTGCAACTTGCTCCTACGCCGGGACTTGGACAGGGGAGAATGAGCGGACTTTCGCTACTGTGATTGTGGATGAAGCAGGCCAAGCGTCGCAGCCACTTGTCTTCCTGGTTGCAGCACGCCTCGATGGAACGGAAACGAACCAACTCATCTTGGCAGGCGATCGCCTACAGCTCCCACCAACTGTCCTGGGCTATGGCTTAGTGGCGGACTGGCTTCTCCGCTCACCTTTGGAGAATGCCGAAGATGTGAATGGGGCACGATCCATCCGCCTCAAGGAAACCTACAGATTCCACCCCGCCCTCCTCCAATTCCCAGCCCGGGAATTCTATGACAATGAGTTGCACACAGCAGTCCTTCCAGGAGATAGGGCCCTCTTGCAAGCAATGCCACTTCCCCGCCAAGAGGTGCCTATGGTGTTTGTTTCCATCGCTGGCGAAGAAATCGGTGGAGGAAGTGCATCCTATTACAACCAACAGGAGGCTCAGGCGGTTGTCCAGCTGCTTCGATTCATCCGCAGCCTGGAGCCGCTGAGTTCTGCATCGCTGGGCATCCTGAGTTTTTACTCAGCTCAGGTCACGGTGATTCAGCAACAGTTGAGGGCGGGTGCTTTGTCATCAGAAGCAGGAGAGGTGCAGACTGTCGACTCTTGCCAGGGGCAGGAAAGAGATATTATAATCCTTTCCTGCGTCCGAAGCAGGATGGAGGCAGAACCCACCCTCCAGGGAGTCGGATTTCTGCGGAACCGTGCTCGAGTCAATGTCGCCATTACACGGGCGAAACATGGGCTGATTATCGTGGGTCATGCAAATTACATCCGCATTGATCCCACGTGGGCCCGTCTAGTGGCGCACTTTGAAGAGCACGGGTTGCTGCACAGTGCATATTTGCACTTCCTACAGAACGCAGGCGATGAGGTTGCACAACAACTGGCAAATCAGCAAGGTACACCACCTCAACCTTGAGTTGAAGTTTTTTTTTTTTCTTTTATATACCACTTATATAAAACCCCAAGTCGTGATTGCTTGAAAACTTTATCTCTTATTCGTTTCTACAGCTTTTCACTAAGCTATAGAAACATAGCGAGCAGAGCATGATAACACCGGGCGTATACACATGGGTTTCCAACTGAATTTACCCAATTTTTATTTTTACCTCTGTGTTTGCTTCTAGCGTGAACGAATCTGGTTGGTGACTGTTGGATGCACAGGATGGGGAGAACGCCTACTGGTCCTTTAACCTGGTCTGACTATCTATGAAATTATTATCCTAGTTTACATATTCCTTATTCCGTTTATCTATACTGTATATATATATATATATATATATTTTTTTTTTTTTATGTCTGGTTATTATACTACAGTACTCTCTTAGTGCTTCTCATATAATTCATGCCTGTTTCTTGTTGACATAGAATTGTTTTCTTGTTGCACATTCCATTAAACTACATAGATACTCCAGAAATGGACAAATAAAACTCTCTACTCTCATAAATTTACTGTTGTGTTTCTGTCCAAAGGGGGGAGGGGCATGGATAGGAAATAAATAAATAATCATGAGGAACGTTAACGATTTGCTATTGGTACAAAGGGTGTCGAGTTTTTTGCCCGAAAATACGTGTCACATTCAAAATGATTGATAATGCAGAAAGAAAAGGGTCCGTTTGGCTTCGTGACAAGCTTACACTGATCTCTGCTTCATGTCTATGCGAAATTGGCTGTTCGGTTTCGTACCAGGCCTCCTCATATGAAAAGAAGTGAAGCCATTCTCTATATCTCTAGGATTGACTGACATGTGCTCACTTGCAAATTGCACCAAATTTTCGATGCTTTGTACCGGAAGCGAAACGAGGACGTTTCGACCAAAGGGGGGAGGTGTAGCGAAGCTGGCTAAAGGTTAAATTAGGAAATAAAATATGAAATAGAAATTCTCATGGTGACTGACGCAAGCGGGGTTTCGGAAACATATTGAGTGAATAAGCCTAGTTTGTCAGCGGTTGGGAAAGGGTAGGTCGTGAGCGGTAGGATCTGGGGACCATTGAAAGTATGGTAGAATTAGGAAATTAGGAAAGGCTTGCAATAACAAGATCGAATGAAATACCAAAACAAGCAGAAATAAAGCGGTCAAAATAAGAGCGAGTATAAAAAGAGGCGTCAGAACAGTCACAGGGTCCGTTACGGTATCTTGGGATTTGAAAAGGTCGCGTCGTGTCAGTTCGATCGGTTTTAGCTTCTTGAGCCTAGGCGTGATTACTGGAATACTGTATACTTTTATCGTAAGGTTTTGGGCCAGCATTACGGTAAGTAGAGGAGAACGCTACACTGGCTAAAGGTTAAATTAGGAAATAAAATATGAAATAGAAATTCTCATGGTGACTGACGCAAGTTGGGTTTTGGGTAATAACTAATACGCAACCAAAACAACCAACAACCAAAACACCCAAATCGCACCCAACGTGGACTTCTTGAAAATAGGATCTGCCTAAATGGCGCATACAAACAAAGTGGCGGAACAGACATTGTCGAAGCAACAAATGGGCTGGGTAGCATGATAATATTTGAGCCAGCGTTTGCAATAGGGTAGTGCGGGGTAATTTGGGGGTGCAGGGGGTGCATGGTGGATGCGGGGTGCATGGTAATATCTACTTTGCACAGGCACATGGACAGACAGGCTAAGGCTGAGGCTGAGGTCTACTCCTCTGAATCCAATACCTAAGCCCTAAGCCTAAGCCTCAGCCTGAGCTGAAGTCTGCCCAAGCGCCTGCGCAAGACATATTTCCATTCACCACCCAGCTCTCAGTGCCCAGTAACTTCAACACCTAGAATTGCAACCCATATTTTCCATGCGAATTCATGCTATTTTGTTGGAACGCCTATGACATTGGAAGTTTTCCATTTTTTCGGTCACTCTATTCTTTTGTTGGATGCAAACATTACTGCATGTGTTTGGACCAACTGTCCCCACGCTATCCCACAATTTCGATAAGGGTATATTGATTGATTGATCCTGGTTCTTCACACGCGCAACTAGTGTGTTATTTAGGCGGAGCTATTTTTTAGGAAGTCCACGTTGGTTGTTTTGGTTGTTGGTTGTTTTGGTTGCGTATTAGTTAATACCGGGTTTTGGAAACATATCGAGTGAATAAGCCTAGCTTGTCAGCGGTTGGGAAAGGGTAGGTCGTGAGCGGTAGGATCTGGGGACCATTGAAAGTATGGTAGAATTAGGAAATTAGGAAAGGCTTACAATAACAAGATCGAATGAAATACCAAAACAAGCAGAAATAAAGCGGTCAAAACAAGAGCGAGTATAAAAAGAGGCGTCAGAACAGTCACAGGGTCCGTTACGGTATCTTGGGATTTGAAAAGGTCGCGTCGTGTCAGTTCGATCGGTTTTAGCTTCTTGAGCCTAGGCGTGATTACTGGAATACTGTATACTTTTATCGTAAGGTTTTGGGCCAGCATTACGGTAAGTAGAGGAGAACGCTACAAGATTGATGAGCTCATCAGTCATAGTTTTTGCTGTACGGATGGGTGGCGAATCTAAGGTAAGGATGCGTAATACTGGACACATACGCTTTGGAATGACCGAAACTGATGCACCAGTATCCAGTAGTGCAATCACATAGACATCATTTAACTGAACGGGAATAGATGACGAGCCACGACCTGTCATTGGCGTCTGCAGCATACACATACGAGTCTGCAACATCATCACCGATCCATGGTGTAATGGCGCCCGTGTTGGTGTCAGAGTCTTCCTCGAGTAGTGCTATAGTTGGGTGGGTCTGAGCTGGTGGTGGATTAGACTGTACTACAATATGAACTGCAGGTGTGGAGAGGCTGGCATCAAGACTACGATGTGTAGTTGTGTGTGTTGACATGGAGGGTGGAAGTGACTGTGCAACTGATATCTGATGGCCTGACATTAGTGGCTGTAATTGAATGTGGTCATCATTAGTTGCAGTAGGACAGACTGGGTCGTCCTCGTGTACAGAAAAAGTTTTCAAATTATCACACCTTGGGAGCGGTAACTCCTCCTTCCGACGTGCTGTGACGTACTGGAAGAAACCTACAGGACCCCACTCAGTCATGCGCCTTTGCATGGCGGGTGAACAAATGACAAACACCAAAACTGAGATAGTGACCTTCAAACAACAGAGGAAAACCCATAGCTGCCAAAAACTGAAATGTAAGCCCGACAAAAATCCAAAAAATCCATCCTTGACAATCTTTGAAGAGTAGTGGCTTGAAGATACAGTATCAGCCCGGTGACGTCTGCCCAGGACACCCAGTCCAGGCGTCCGGACATTTCCGCAATAGCAAGGGAGTCGATACCTGCAGTAATAGAAGCTGCGGTTGCAGTGGCGGGGGTTGCTGCTGTTTGCTTTTGAGTAGCCTCAAGCTTTTGGGCTTTTTGGACCGCAGCTTGGCACGTTTTTGGTTCAAACATGATGACAAGAGTAGAGAGTTCGGGCCGAAGTTTGTTTACAAATTGTCCGAGCAAAAACTCTTGCTTTGGGTCCCCGGTTAACTTTGGATGCGCATCACGTACAAGTTTCTGAATAGCCGCCCAAAATTGCAATACACTCTCATCCTTGCGCTGTCTACGCACACTTAGCTCGGTCTGCTTTATGCGCTTTTGCTCAGGCACCTGCAGTCGCTCCTTCAATTCCTCAAGCAAGTTTTTCCAGTTACTCTGCTTAGCTACATCGATAGATCGATACGCCTCAAGCGCAGTTTCCCTCAAATACGCCGGTAACGTACGACACTTTTTATCCTCATCCCAGTTGCTAGCGCGCGCTATCAAATCGAAAAGCTCAATGAACTCTGTCCAATTCTCATCATATCTACCGTAATATGGGCCCAAATCTGTAAGCTTTTTAAGCGTACCTGACATTTCCGTTGTGGCGTCCATTGCCTTCTGTTCCACGGTGCCAATTTTGTTGGACATTTCTGTCTTCAATTCATTTTTTTCTCGCTCCAACTGCCGTATCTCATTATTCGCTAACCGTAAATCGCGTTGCATATCCGCTAATGACTTCTTGAATTCAGCCAGTTGAGTCTCCATTGCCTCAGAAAACAAAAAGAAAGGTTTAAAATAATCACGACTAGGGGCTGGGGAAGCCCTAATGGGGTAGGGTCACTTAAAATTTCTTGTTGACATAGAATTGTTTTCTTGTTGCACATTCCATTAAACTACATAGATACTCCAGAAATGGACAAATAAAACTCTCTACTCTCATAAATTTACTGTTGTGTTTCTGTCCAAAGGGGGGAGGGGCATGGATAGGAAATAAATAAATAATCATGAGGAACGTTAACGATTTGCTATTGGTACAAAGGGTGTCGAGTTTTTTGCCCGAAAATACGTGTCACATTCAAAATGATTGATAATGCAGAAAGAAAAGGGTCCGTTTGGCTTCGTGACAAGCTTACACTGATCTCTGCTTCATGTCTATGCGAAATTGGCTGTTCGGTTTCGTACCAGGCCTCCTCATATGAAAAGAAGTGAAGCCATTCTCTATATCTCTAGGATTGACTGACATGTGCTCACTTGCAAATTGCACCAAATTTTCGATGCTTTGTACCGGAAGCGAAACGAGGACGTTTCGACCAAAGGGGGGAGGTGTAGCGAAGCTGGCTAAAGGTTAAATTAGGAAATAAAATATGAAATAGAAATTCTCATGGTGACTGACGCAAGCGGGGTTTCGGAAACATATTGAGTGAATAAGCCTAGTTTGTCAGCGGTTGGGAAAGGGTAGGTCGTGAGCGGTAGGATCTGGGGACCATTGAAAGTATGGTAGAATTAGGAAATTAGGAAAGGCTTGCAATAACAAGATCGAATGAAATACCAAAACAAGCAGAAATAAAGCGGTCAAAACAAGAGCGAGTATAAAAAGAGGCGTCAGAACAGTCACAGGGTCCGTTACGGTATCTTGGGATTTGAAAAGGTCGCGTCGTGTCAGTTCGATCGGTTTTAGCTTCTTGAGCCTAGGCGTGATTACTGGAATACTGTATACTTTTATCGTAAGGTTTTGGGCCAGCATTACGGTAAGTAGAGGAGAACGCTACACTGGCTAAAGGTTAAATTAGGAAATAAAATATGAAATAGAAATTCTCATGGTGACTGACGCAAGTTGGGTTTTGGAAACATATCGAGTGAATAAGCCTAGCTTGTCAGCGGTTGGGAAAGGGTAGGTCGTGAGCGGTAGGATCTGGGGACCATTGAAAGTATGGTAGAATTAGGAAATTAGGAAAGGCTTACAATAACAAGATCGAATGAAATACCAAAACAAGCAGAAATAAAGCGGTCAAAACAAGAGCGAGTATAAAAAGAGGCGTCAGAACAGTCACAGGGTCCGTTACGGTATCTTGGGATTTGAAAAGGTCGCGTCGTGTCAGTTCGATCGGTTTTAGCTTCTTGAGCCTAGGCGTGATTACTGGAATACTGTATACTTTTATCGTAAGGTTTTGGGCCAGCATTACGGTAAGTAGAGGAGAACGCTACAAGATTGATGAGCTCATCAGTCATAGTTTTTGCTGTACGGATGGGTGGCGAATCTAAGGTAAGGATGCGTAATACTGGACACATACGCTTTGGAATGACCGAAACTGATGCACCAGTATCCAGTAGTGCAATCACATAGACATCATTTAACTGAACGGGAATAGATGACGAGCCACGACCTGTCATTGGCGTCTGCAGCATACACATACGAGTCTCTGCAACATCATCACCGATCCATGGTGTAATGGCGCCCGTGTTGGTGTCAGAGTCTTCCTCGAGTAGTGCTATAGTTGGGTGGGTCTGAGCTGGTGGTGGATTAGACTGTACTACAATATGAACTGCAGGTGTGGAGAGGCTGGCATCAAGACTACGATGTGTAGTTGTGTGTGTTGACATGGAGGGTGGAAGTGACTGTGCAACTGATATCTGATGGCCTGACATTAGTGGCTGTAATTGAATGTGGTCATCATTAGTTGCAGTAGGACAGACTGGGTCGTCCTCGTGTACAGAAAAAGTTTTCAAATTATCACACCTTGGGAGCGGTAACTCCTCCTTCCGACGTGCTGTGACGTACTGGAAGAAACCTACAGGACCCCACTCAGTCATGCGCCTTTGCATGGCGGGTGAACAAATGACAAACACCAAAACTGAGATAGTGACCTTCAAACAACAGAGGAAAACCCATAGCTGCCAAAAACTGAAATGTAAGCCCGACAAAAATCCAAAAAATCCATCCTTGACAATCTTTGAAGAGTAGTGGCTTGAAGATACAGTATCAGCCCGGTGACGTCTGCCCAGGACACCCAATGCAGAAAGGACTTGTTCATGATGCTGCACTGCCTCAAAATAGTCGTTCATTGTCATCGTGTCCTGAAACTCTGTGAAATTATACATAATCACTGCATGATATATGGTAGGTGCTACAGATGAGACATCCATATGGAAATCTGAGGACGGCCATGTCAATTCTGGAATACGCTGCTCTTGTAAGGATTGAATATGGCCTGTCTGACTAAAATACAAAAAGGAATGGTTGTTAACGAAAAATGGAATCTGTTGCACAAGGTGGCAATCCTCGGGCTGCCCATAGCTATGAAGGATGTTTGTTGTTGTGTCCCAATAGACTTGTGTTGTGTAATTGAAGCAGTCGGAGCAAAAACATGCATCTGAACTTACTAGGAACCTAAGGGAACCATTTTTTCGCACTCTAATCCACCTCAGTAGAAATTTCTTACTAAGCCCAAATGAAAGAAAAATGAGGCAGAAAAACTTACTAACTCTAGTCCTAGTAACTTTTCAAGAGGGCAAAGGGCAGGCCACATGTGACTGCCTCCGGCCCTTTCGTCTTTGTCTCGCTAATCTGGTCATCCTTTTGTCTTTCCGACTGTGTCTGCCCTGCCTCTTTCTGTGCACGTGCTGCAAAAATTTTTCGTCCCTTCTTTGCCTGCGATTTATCCGTCAGTTTCTGGCAAGAACGAAGACCAAGACCCCCATTTTGTTGTGCACTGTACCTGCGTGCATGGCTTGATTAGGCCTACCCAATCACACAATGCCAATATTTTAGTTGACCAACAAGCGCAACCAATGTTTTTTCTGCGTTTTATTTTTGTTTTTCAGCCGCAAAGTTACCACCATTCGTTGTGTAGAAAGAAAGGCATTACATACATACGTGTATTATTGTACTCAAGCTAGACCCGGAGTTGCAAAATTTGGCAGCACACTATGTACAGTAAATGCCCAGCGGTTGAAAATGAGACGTACAGTAATACAAAAGTTTTATTATGCAAGTGTATGTGAAAAACTCAGGGGACCATCTTCGGTTTGAGGTTTTTTCAGGTATATTCTGCTTTCTCTGTCTGTCTGACAATTTGACTGGTCAAGGTTACATGGCCAAACTTCCAAAATGTTGCCAGAAATACGTGCAAAAATTTCGTTGCGTTTCAAGAAATGACGTGCCGCCAATGTTGGAAATGTGGAGACCATGGACAAAAATGATTGAAAAAGTGCTTTCATATTATGACAGGTTGCCATAGCAGAATGTTGAAAAGAAAAACGAATATTTTGGAAGAATTTTTTTTTTTTTTTGTTTTGTCAATTTTTTTTGTCAATATCTATTGGGTTACGGTAGCGAAATGCCTCTGCCTTTTGTTTATTTCATTCTTGGCGCGATTGACACAACTATTCCACGAACCCACATACTATACACATTCTTTTTTCTTTGTTGTCACAGGCTCATTGCGATCCTTGGAACGGCAGTTCAGTCTTGGTCGACGTTACTACTCAAACAACCATATTTTTGGCCACTGTGCCCAAGTCGTGATTAATTGAAAACTTTCTCTTTTCTTTTGGCAATCTTGCCCAAGACGTGATTACTTGAAACCTTTCTTTGTCCACCATGGCCGCTGCATCCTCTGATGCTACGACCAGAGCCTATGTTAAGCGAGTTCAGGCCAGGGTCATCGAAGCATATCGTAACAGCGTCCGCCTTGAGGTGTGTAATCCAGACCTCCTACCAAAGGGAGTACCCAGCAGGAGCAAAGGCATCAACCATCAAACCATCTTGCCCGAGGGAGTCATCCCAGTCGCTTCATCACCCAATCGGATTTCGTTCAATCACTACTTCGCCCCAGGTGATTTAGTCACTGGGAGACTTTGCACATTCCAATCAGTTAGGGATTCATACTGGAAATTTGTCGAAGTCTTCACCTTTGAACCTGTCCCACGAAATGGAACAATCATGGGTGTCGTCATCTGTCCTACTGCTATGCGAACTGGAGAAAAAATCAAGGCATACATCGACTCACCACATATGAACACCGACCTAGTAAAACTCTTTGATAACCCACAAGCCGTAGTTTTCCCTCACCTTTTCGAAGAGCAAATCTTCATCAGCTACACCCCAGATGGCGCTTCCGTTGTGCGGGACGAGTTCCACAATGATCTCAATGGACGGCCCGTTTGGTTTGATGTCGCCTACCCCTTGGCAGTAAACGAGGCCGGTACCAAACCTCTTCTTTCCAACCCATCGGTGATGTGGGCGAGGTTAGGCCCCGCGTCCTTACCGGATAACCAAAATCCCCGTGAGGGACGGGGAAATCCCCGTCCTTTTTGCCCTCTTTTTCGTGGAGGACGGCCTTTTTTCCCCCCCCCCGGGGGCGGGGTTTTTATGAAGAGGGGGAGGCGGGAAGATGTGAGGTAAGGATTAACTATAATTAGTGGCGCGCAAGCGAGGAAAGAGAAGACAGCCACACACTTCTATTGACCAGCGCCCATCGTTTATTGCCCCAACCAACACAGCTCGCATTGATTGACAGCACAAGTTTTTTCTGTCTGTTGGGTTTATTGGAGGAGTTTCCGCGGTCCTTTTCGACAAAAAGGACTGCAAAAAGGACGGGGATTTCCCCGTCCTTTCTCGACGGGACGGGGATTTCCCCGTCCTTTTCGTTATCCGGTGAGGAAGGGACCCCTTACTGACCCCAGAGGAGGCTTTCTCATATGTCCGGCCGGGCCTTGACTACGGTATTGAAGAAGGTGCATCTGCACTTCAAACGATTTGGCCCTGTATTCAGAGCGCAGAAAACCGTCTTGTCATCTACCTGAACTCAGCACAGAAACGGTCAAATGCGACTGTCACCTTTTCCAATTCAATCCCAATGACTGCCACCTTTCTACTGGACAAAGCGAACAAGACCTTTGGGCATCAGGAATTGCTGCGTATCAAGGAAGGGGAGGAGCTGGTTTTTGACACACCAGGTAACCCGAGTGCAGCTATCCATGCCTTCGTACAATCTCTAGACACGTCAACTCCACCTCGTGTTACGGCGCGGCTTCCAAACACAGCAGCAGCACAAATCATGCAGAGGGGTGCCACCTTACGTGCAGATAAATACATCGTACGAAAATACTTAGACCGCCGGGGCCTGAAATTCCAAGTCAACTTTTTGTTGAACAAACTTGCCGATCACTTGATGGAGGAATCGCGACGGGGAGAGATCTTTCAGCGCCTAACGGGGCTTACACAGTTCGGATGGCCGTGGAATCCACCAAACGCAAATCCATCCACCCTGAGCCAATTTGTCGACTTGGCTGCTGCTCATCTGCCTCCGATGGCCACTGCAGAACACAACGCTGTGTGTAAAGCCATCCTGATCAACAAGGAACCTCTGGTGCCAATCGAAGGGCCACCGGGCACTGGCAAGACAACTTTTCTCACTGGTCTTCTGTTGGCGCTGGCAAAAGAGCAGACTTGTAACATCCTCTGTACCGCCCCTTCCAACCCAGCTGTTGACCATTTTGCAGCTACAGTCGACACTGCAGTCCAAGCAGCAGGCCTCGGCGACACGGTGCGCATCTCTCGCCTGTTTGCCCCAGCCCACATCGAGAAGCTCCATGAAGCTTTTGATCAACATCCCTGCCGCCAATATGCTCCCTTGCTTATGCTCCACTCTGCGTCGCGAGGGGACACGCCTGACATCACCCAGTTCCGCGCTTCCATCTGGCAACTGCAGGAAGAGTTGCAGAACCTTCCAGTACCACCAAAAGGAGATCGCAGCCGTGCCTCTGTTATTTCACGCCTTCATCACCTAGTCGGTCTCATCGACCAGAAGAAGGCACAGTTGGCTGCCATGATTGAAGAGGCCCAGAGGCCAAATGTCTTCTTTGCAACTTGCTCCTACGCCGGGACTTGGACAGGGGAGAATGAGCGGACTTTCGCTACTGTGATTGTGGATGAAGCAGGCCAAGCGTCGCAGCCACTTGTCTTCCTGGTTGCAGCACGCCTCGATGGAACGGAAACGAATCAACTCATCTTGGCAGGCGATCTCCTACAGCTCCCACCAACTGTCCTGGGCTATGGCTTAGTGGCGGACTGGCTTCTCCGCTCACCTTTGGAGAATGCCGAAGATGTGAATGGGGCACGATCCATCCGCCTCAAGGAGACCTACAGATTCCACCCCGCCCTCCTCCAATTCCCAGCCCGGGAATTCTATGACAATGAGTTGCACACAGCAGTCCTTCCAGGAGATAGGGCCCTCTTGCAAGCAATGCCACTTCCCTGCCAAGAGGTGCCTATGGTGTTTGTTTCCATCGCTGGCGAAGAAATCGGTGGAGGAAGTGCATCCTATTACAACCAACAGGAGGCTCAGGCGGTTGTCCAGCTGGTTCGATTCATCCGCAGCCTGGAGCCGCTGAGTTCTGCACCGCTGGGCATCCTGAGTTTTTACTCAGCTCAGGTCACGGTGATTCAGCAACAGTTGAGGGCGGGTGCTTTGTCATCAGAAGCAGGAGAGGTGCAGACTGTCGACTCTTGCCAGGGGCAGGAAAGAGATACTATAATCCTTTCCTGCGTCCGAAGCAGGATGGAGGCAGAACCCACCCTCCAGGGAGTCGGATTTCTGCGGAACCGTGCTCGAGTCAATGTCGCCATTACACGGGCGAAACATGGGCTGATTATCGTGGGTCATGCAAATTACATCCGCATTGATCCCACGTGGGCCCGTCTAGTGGCGCACTTTGAAGAGCACGGGTTGCTGCACAGTGCATATTTGCACTTCCTACAGAACGCAGGCGATGAGGTTGCACAACAACTGGCAAATCAGCAAGGTACACCACCTCAACCTTGAGCTGAAGTTTTTTTTTCTTTTATATACCACTTATATAAAACCCCAAGACGTGATTGCTTGAAAACTTTATCTCTTATTCGTTTCTACAGCTTTTCACTAAGCTATAGAAACATAGCGAGCAGAGCATGATAACACCGGGCGTATACACATGGGTTTCCAACTGAATTTACCCAATTTTTATTTTTACCTCTGTGTTTGCTTCTAGCGTGAACGAATCTGGTTGGTGACTGTTGGATGCACAGGATGGGGAGAACGCCTACTGGTCCTTTAACCTGGTCTGACTATCTATGAAATTATTATCCTAGTTTACATATTCCTTATTCCGTTTATCTATACTGTATATATATATATATATATATTTTTTTTTTATGTCTGGTTATTATACTACAGTACTCTCTTAGTGCTTCTCATATAATTCATGCCTGTTTCTTGTTGACATAGAATTGTTTTCTTGTTGCACATTCCATTAAACTACATAGATACTCCAGAAATGGACAAATAAAACTATGGACAAATGGACAAAATGGACAAATAATGGACAAATAATGGAAATGGACAAATAATTTTTAATGGACAAATAATGGACAAATAATGGACAAATAATGGACAAATAATGGACAAATAATGGAAATGGACAAATAATAATGGACAAATAATGGACAAATAATGGACAAATAATGGACAAATAATGGAAATGGACAAATAATAATGGACAAATAATGGACAAATAATGGACAAATAATGGACAAATAATGGACAAATAATGGAAATGGACAAATAATAATGGACAAATAATGGACAAATAATGGAAATGGACAAATAATTTTCCAGAAATGGACAAATAATTTTTTTTGATTGGTCTGAAAGAAAATTAAGTCTGAAAGAAAATTCTTTATGCGGAAATTTATTTGGAAGAATCAGGTATAACTCAGTGCTAACAAGACTGCGCGAAGGGGAGAACCAGCATTCTTCAGCTGCTCCTTCCCAATATGGCAGCGACGGCGGAATCGGCCGTTATGAAGACCCCACCTGAAGCGAGGCCTAACCCTGCAGCATCCATCAACCCTGTCGTCAAAAACTGTTACATTTGTTCGGAAAAGCCCCAATCTTCTATGATCATGTGTGGTATCTGCGCGGATAGCAAAGCTTGCGTTCCCTGTGCCTTCCCCGCCCTCAAGGAAGCAGTTAAGGTCGGAACCTCAGCCAGGAGTAGAGCGGAAACGGCAAAGAAACAAGAGAACAATCTGCTCGCAGTGTCCTCCGCGCTCCTGTCCTCCTGTGCGAAATTCACCTTCCTCTGCCCCCCATGCTCTACGCGCATGAAGAGCGAGGCAGATGATGACGCCTCTTTCTGTACCTCTCCCCCATCTGCTGATGAAGGCCCCACTCTTTCCAAGCTGCAAAAGGACATTAGCACACTCGCGGGGGATTTCAAAGCTCTGATGGAGGAACTGCGAAGTGTGCGAGAAGCCAACGAGAAGGAGAATGAAGAGAAGGAGGAAGGCGAGCTGGTGGAAAGCGAGGATGTGGGCGGCGCCTGGAACGTGGTGGTGGGAAAGCAGATGCGTCGTCAGTGACATGCCACCACAGGCCGCCGCCCTTTCCCTCCGGCGCCGAGGCTTCCTGCAGCTGGCGGCCCATTCCGTCCGGCCCCCCACGGCTCCTCCGCGGCCCCCCGCGCCTCCTATGCTGCTGCTACGTCCAACCGCAAAACCGCCAGCTTCTCCCATTACGCCGTCCAGCATTCTGCGTGGGAGGCAGACAGAAGAGCGGAGGAACTGCGTAACTCTGTTGCAGTTCTGGGCATGCCAGAATCGAAGGAGACTGGCGTGAAAGCAGTTCAGGAGGAGGAGCGCGCTATGCAGGACCTGGCGCAGACTCTTGGCCTCCCTGACCTCCTCCTGCCAAACTTCAGACGACTACCAAAAGGCCCACTTGCAAAAAAGGAATCACCCCGCGTCATCATGTGGCATCTGGGAAGCGAATACATGCAACGCCGCGCATTGCAGTCGTCCTCCCTCCTGAAGGACAGTGCGGCTTTCAGTTCCGTCTTCCTCAGGCCGCCGCTCTCTACGCAAGAGAGGAAGACGGACGCTGAAACGCGCTGGCGTTGCAGAGAGCTCAACCGACAGTTGCACGGGCAGGACTGCAGTTACGATACGCTCTCTGCTGCTACTTCGAAGTTCGTCGTGAAAGGAGAGCGATACGCATCGCGTGTTTTCAAACTGCATCGAGCTACTGCTGAGGATGAGTGGCCGCGGCAGGGAGTGCCGCCCTCTGCTGAGGAACTTGTGAATCTGCAGTCGGCTACCATCCGTCAATCTGCCCATCCTCCTCCTGCTTCAGCTGTTCCCGCTCCTGCTGCTGCTGCTCCCGCCGCTA
>JASAMW010006173.1:0-34017 GCA_030247985.1 Epsilonema sp. ZAB3_2
ACAGTATATTTCCATGTGCAGTACGTATTGCTAAAAATCTTAGAGTCAACGAAACTGAAAAAACGCGCACAAAAGCAACAACACCTTCAGTTGCAGAGCAGTTCACAGGCTCATGTTTAGATTGCTAGCGTGAAGTGTTCATGTCAACGAAACTGTGAATATGTGACCAATATGGTGCTGTGTCCCCTGATACCGTACTTCCGATTTTGCCCACCGTTTTTCTCTGCTTACAAACCTGCTTTACCCATCCGCATCTGCCTGGGGGACCCAAAGGTTTTTCACTGCTGCATGCTGCAACCCTACTTGACCCACGGGCCCGATCTATTACTGTAAACGATGAAATTTTTGGATGGTGGAAATTTTCGGATAAAAAATTCTGTCCGAAAATTTTTACGTTCGAATTTTACCGTCTTTCCTACATACGTAGTCTACAGTACATTCATATGTAATACAGTAAATGTCGCTGTGCGTGCATGCACATTGAGGTCAGACATGTGTCCGAAAATTTCCCCATCCGAAAATACAACTTCAAAAAGCAACTCCTCTTCCCTCCCCCCCGCATCCTTCTCCTTCTACCACCATCCATCACCCACTACCTGCCTCTTGTGGGAGCGCCCCCGCTCCTGCTCCGCCCAGAGGACTGGGTGGTAATCACCTTAAGAGACGTTTTCTGTAAGGATTGAGAGTAGCCTGCAGTATAGGCGGAAGGGGGGTACTTTTTGTGAATCGAGATAATATGCCTATCGGATTCCCCATCAAAAACTGCATATGTTGATGAAGTTTTAGGAAAAAATTTGTTCAGGCGTCATCGAGATATTCATGGGTAAAGGGGGGCAGGTCGCATTTTTGCCGTTTTTCAACGTTTTTAGCCATATTTCAGCAACCGAAGGGCTTAGAGGGCTACAATTTGGTACACACATACATCCTCCTAGGGACCCAAGTCTGGACCAATTTTGAGCCCCAATCGGCCACCTGTTGTGGCGAGATATAGCGTCACAAAGTGCATTTCTGTATATTTTGCACCTGTTGCAAATTTAGTTTTTTGAATACCACGGCGCGAATACATGCCCCCCCTGCACGGGGTAAAATTTTGATAGCAAGTAGAGAAGGGTTAGGCCTAAAAATTTTAGTACTACCGCAAAAAATCTCTATAATTCGAATTGGGACTACAGTCCTCTCGAATAGTGAAAAATACAGCAAAAATTTTCCCGTCCTTTTTTATTTTTCAAGATAAATGAGCAATACCACTGAAACTTTTTCCTCGTAAGTAGCCTATCTTATGTAGAATTTGATGTAGATTTCAAAAATAAAATCGTTTTTCCCAAGAAATTTAACCCTTACCCTAAATTCACAAAAATATACTACTTTTGCAAAATTATATGCTAGGGGTTAAATTTTTTGGGAAAACAATTTTATTTTTGAAATCTACATCAAATTCTACATAAGATAGGCTACTTACGAGAAAAAAGTTTCAGTGGTATTGCTCATTTATCTTGAAAAAATAAAAAAAGGCGGGAAAATTTTTGCTGTATTTTTCACTATTCGAGAGGACTGTAGTCCCAATTCCAATTATAGAGATTTTTTGCGGTAGTACTAAAGTTTTTAGGCCTAACCCTTCCCTACTTGCTGTCAAAATTTTACCCCGTGCAGGGCATGTATTCGCGCCGTGGTATTCAAAAAACTAAATTTGCAACAGGTGCAAAATATACAGAAATGCACTTTGTGACGCTAGATCTCGCCAAACAGGTGGCCGATTGGGCTGAAAATTGGTCCAGACTTGGGTCCCTAGGGGATCTTTTCGCATGCCAAATTGTAGCCCTCTAAGCCCTGCGGTTGCTGAAATATGGCTAAAAACGTTGAAAAACGGCAAAAATGCGACCTGCCCACCTTTACCCATGAATATCTCGATGATGCCTGAACAAATTTTTTCCTAAAACTTCATCTACATATGCAGTTTTTGATGGGGAATCCGATAGGCATATTATCTCGATTTACAAAAAGTACCCCCCTTCCACGTACTATGCAACCGCTACAGAAAACCTTTCTTAATATCTGCCGCTCAGACAGCATCTCTACTTCCAAAAGACAGCACACCAGCCTCTACGTACTGCTAATTGTAAGGGCTTCACTCCTGTTTGGCCCTCAGGACAAACGGCTGCTAATCATTAATACCAGCCCTTCAGACTCCTCCACTCACACCTAGAATGGTTGCCTTTTTATAAGCTGCTTGTTGATTGGTGAGTAAGGGGGATTTTGGGAAAAAGTGCACTGAAAAAGTGATGAACTACAGAAGGGTGTCAGCTCACGACCGCCTATAATTTCTTAGCGCAACTGCTCCATAGTCACCGTGCAGCATAGACATCCGTCGATATTTGCGCCTCTTAAAGCAAGAAACGCGTCAGTTTCGAAAAAAAGATGCGTCGATATCTACGAATGCTACTGCACGAAAGAAACAACCGAAGATTAAAGGTAGCTTGCGGCCTAGTAATTCGTTGATATTTGCTTCTGAATGCTTGCCGATATTAACGAATGCTACTGCAGGAAAGGTATGAAGGTATGGTTCAATTTTGGTAGATGGATACAGGATGTGCTAGGAAAATTGTGCTCAAATTTGTCTGAAATGTAAAAGTTTTAGAGAGATTTGGGTAGATTTTTCTGGCATGGTCTGGTATCCTAATATATGCATTTTTGATCGGTATAGCTTTTGTATTGGTCTAAATAGCATAATAGAGTTGCCATGATAAGGAGTTTCTTCACTGTATCGCCAGAAGACATTTTAAAGGGGAACTTTTGGCGGAAAGTTCGGGATAAGCCTCATGCCCTTTTATCTGTACATTTCTCTTTTGACTACTGCGAAAATTTTACCATGGACTACTTGAATCCATGCTTTTTATGTGCTAAACTGCGCAATGACACACGGTTTTTGGCTTCCCATGCCACAGGCAGTGAAGATACAGCGAAACTTTATACAACAAAAATGTAGAACGCAAGACGGAGCACATGGTGGCAGCAAAATTATTCCGATCGGTGCAATGGTTAGCGAGCTACATGCTCTCGCGTGCATTTTCCCGTTCACAGATCAGTTTTTTGCCTCTAACTCAAGAACGACACAACGTAGAGGGATGGGACTTGGTGCGTTTTGAAGAATTTTTCAAGCTCTATCGAATGATCCATGCAGGCTTATCCCGAACTTTCCTCCAAAAGTTCCCCTTTAAGGCTTGTAATGCTGCAGGTTTCTATCTGGGCGTCATTTATGGTCTTTGCATATGCCTGCGCATTATTTTGCGCGTAGTTTTTTTACTTCGGATCGATGATGCATTTTATGAATTCTTGATCTTGAATACTGCTGACATGTTTGTTCAATACCCTACTGTAGATGACGCCTCAGCATGAATGATATTTATATTTTTTCACCCCATTTTTTTGCAGTGCTTACAGGGTGTTTCTGTTGCATTTCAGCTTCAACTTCAGCTGTTTCTTGTGCGGTCTCTACTTCAAGGAGTACGAGCACGTTGAGCAGCACGTTAAGACGCCGATGCACGCGCAGCGCATCTGGGAATACCACAATTCTGGCTATGAGGATCCGGCACAATACTACGGACGTAAGGCTAACAACCAACCGGCTACACTTAGTCTGATGGGGGGGGGGGGGGGGTAATTTCGGACAAGGCGTTGTTTCGTGCATTAAGAACTCTGTTCTGCATGCTAGGCGGAGTGATGCGCAAAGTTTCGCAGTCCGAAATTATCCCTGAGGCTAACGAGCTGCACTTAGTGGGGTATTGTGAGGTAATTCTGGACGAAAGCTATTTTCTGACCTCTGAGCAGAAAGAGCAGGGCTGTTTTCGCAGTCCATAATTACCCCACGGTTTTTTTTGTTTGTAGGCTGAAAACTCCTGAACTGTTCATTGGTTTGCGTTTGGGGGGGGGGGGGGGACGCTTAAAATTTTGAGGAAAAAGTTTTCCCCTTCAAAAATAGGTATACGTGTAGAGGAAGGTTTATCCTTCCGACCCATACGATCATCCGTCGACTGATTTGTGGGCTCAGCAACTTTCAAATTCTTGAAACGTCAATTTTCTAAGTTGATCAGTAGGTATACTTCTGGAGAATAAAATTTTTGAAATTTATGTTCTCCATTCTCAAAAAATCTAAGCGACTTGTGTAGGTACGTTTTCCAATTTCAAAGTAGTCGTTGATCAAACAAATTCTAGAGATTGGAGTTGACAGTTGATCTAATTTATGGATGCATGCATACGCAAACTTGTGAACAGTTTGGTGGGTTTCTGTGCACCTCCAAAAAGTAGTGTGCGTATTTTTCGTATTGAATTGTGTTCATTCTCTGCGTGCTTTACAACTTACCCTAAGATCATCACTTTTTGATTTTGAACAGCGTCACAGTAGACTAACCGGCGCCAATAATTACTATTTATGATCAAGAATTCATAACTCTGTGTATGCTTGAACACCTCCGCTATCGGTAGGTACCGAGCTTAGTCCCCTTTTGAAAGCTAGGCTTCAAGCATACATGCACTCTCCCTTTGGGCATTTGAAAGCGAAAATGCGAAACACGCAATTAGATCTGCCCGGCTAATTAGGACTAATTATTGCCGAAATTACAGTTTTGAACACATGGTCAGTCAGGGGGCAGTATTATTTTTGCGGTGGCGTAAATTCAATTTGTCTTGTATGCAAGCTGTTGGTTGCTTAGCTGGGGGTGTTGTTGTTTTGAGCGTGGACGTGGTCAAGCATCAATTATTCAGAGATAAGCTAGCGAAAATAAAGACTGATCCCCTTCTGTTGCTGCTTGCTATAGCCAAGGTCCATTATAGCTGGAAGGTGCTCTGTGTTGTTGACTAGTCGCGAAATCCATGGAGGTCCGTGGATTCGCGAAAACTAAACCGCGCGAAAACGTAGAAATCGCAAAATGAC
The DNA here is from genome assembly GCA_030247985.1 of Epsilonema sp. ZAB3_2. Taxonomy (NCBI): domain Eukaryota; kingdom Metazoa; phylum Nematoda; class Chromadorea; order Desmodorida; family Epsilonematidae; genus Epsilonema; species Epsilonema sp. ZAB3_2. Next base: position 4,928 of record JASAMW010006173.1, read on the forward strand.
GCCTTTGGTGGCCTTCCAAAATTGTACGATGGTAGCTTTTCTTGTTTTTTTAGGCTCGGCATGTATTGGCCAGGAGTAGTTATTTGGCTCAGTGGTAATGAGCAGGCTATATACTGTATTGAATCTTTGTTATGGTCCCCCATTGGCCGAAATAAGCTGTCAAAAAGTAGAGTTATTTTTGAGATTTGGGTAAAAATGGCAGGTGGGGTTTTTTGATGATTGGGGTTTGGGTAGGAGGGTAATTTTTGTCTGGTGAAAATATACTGTGTGTATGTATGGTCAGGAAGCGAAAAATGATGTATGACCAGGCGTTAGTTCAGGCCATTAGTCATTGTTGTCCAAGCGTAGTTGTCTACCAATGCCCAAGGTTGTGTTTTCTGCATTTCCCCAGGTGACCGTTATGAGTCGCGGGTTGCAAGAAAAGAACACCCGACATGGAAATTCAGTAGGGATTTCAAGTCCGAAAGAAAATGATATCTTTTTCCGTACACCTATGTAGGTATTGTCCATCTCTGCCAAAGGAAATACCATTGTAAAAGCATTTGTGGTGATAGCTCAGCTGCAATAGGGCGAATTTGATCTGGAATGGGCTCTATCAACCTATTTTTGATATCGCTTCAATATAGGCTGAGCAGCTCTTGGCCACCTCCCCTTTGACCCACGACTCCCGGCACCACCGACCCTCAAAAATGTCCTTTTTACCCGTTGGACGTATTTCGAAATTGTCCATATGGGAAGTTTTAACTTTTTTTACATTATTTTTAGCATGCAAAATTTTTTCAAAAATTCGTTGTTGCTAGTACATTTTTTATGAAATTTCTATTTTTTGCTTTGCTTCACTGTGTACATATTTTGTTTTTTATGCTAAATGCGCCATTAATGGCGGAATTTTACAAAACTAAAAATTTTTAAAAACGTTTTGAAGGAAGGCGCATCCATCCATATACTTTCTGTCGCGATATGTCCAAGGGGTAAAAAGGACATTTTTGAGGGTCGGTGGTGCCGGGAGTCGTGGGTCAAAGGGGAGGTGGCCAAGAGCTGCTCAGCCTATGTTGAAGCGACTTCAAAAATAGGTTGATAGAGCCCATTCCAGATCAAATTCGCCCTATTGCAGCTGAGCTATCACCACAAATGCGTTTACTGTGCGTATTTCCTTTGGCAGAGATGGACAATAGTTTTGAGGTGCTCAGGTAGGGTTATTGTTTGGAGTTGACTGGCTACTGTAAAACTCCAAAATTAAGGGACTTAAGAAACGAAGGGGTCGCAAGAACTTCTAAAGGGACAAAAAAGCTGTCTGTGCGGGTATTTTATGTCGTTTACAGGGTGTACCAGAAATATGTATCGAAATTATGGGCGGAATTTGTACCAATATTGTTATCGAGGAGAATCCCTTATTTTTGAAGTTTTACAGTAAGACATGTACACAAACAAGGTACGGTTGACGGGGTCAGTCGCCACATTTTATGACAGGAGATGTGTCAAAAAGGGCCCATGAGACGTACATGCGTATGGGTCCAAAAAGCGACACTCTACCACCTGTTTTTGCGTCGCTTCTTTCCTTTTTATTGGTTAACGCAGACGCGCATTGAATTTTCAATTTAGCTGCAGGAATGATGTGGAATAGAGGGTCATTTTGGGTCGGATTGTATGTGAGAATACGGCCTTGGTAAAATGGAGGAAAAATACGGGGCGAGGAGTTGGAAATTTGCACCTGCCAGTTTTGTTCAGATCGCGGGTGAAATTTCACCTTTCCCCAAAACACTGCAATGGACCATCGAGCTTTTAGCCGTCGTGTTTTAAATAGGATCTGATCAGTGTTGACATTCTCGCATAACGCAAGGCATGTGCATGTGACACGTGTACTGTACCGATAAATTACGCAGTAGTGGCTTGACCCTTGAGCCCCCTTTTGGTTGTGCACTATGTGGCAAGCCTAGATTGAGTTTCCACCAAGCAACCATGAGAAAAGGGAAAAGCTATCCTAGGCCAAGGAGCTTCTCATCCTTTTGTTGCATCTTTGCCCCGGGGTAGCCATCTTGCAATTTTTGGGCATGTAATCCCGTCTTTTTTACTTGTAAGGGGATATGGATTAGGTTTTGGGCGCCTGATGTGAAATCAGATCAAGATTTCTGGCCCTATTGTTTTCTGGCTCATGCAGAAGACAATTGCCTTTTTGGGATTGAAGTGGGGTTTTCTTGGCCCAAAATAGCCTATCGGTTATGGGTAAAAATTTGGATGCACACGCAAGATTCTTTTGTATGAGGATTAGGCACATCACCTTTGCAAGGTGCGCTTTTATGTAATCAAGTTTGGAGCTGAGGACAGGTGCCCCTTTCCTTCTCTCGCCTTCTTTTGAGGACGAATCTTTCTTTGGCATCTTGTATTTGGATTGGTTTGACACCTTTGGACACAAAAGACGGCGACAAAACATGCGCCAAAGAATGGAAGAACATGGTTTAGGGTTTTTGTTGTGAGTGGTCTGTTCTTTATTCTTTGTGCGCCATACCGCCTGAAATTATCGTGGTTGGTCACAGTTGTTTGTGCTGTGTCCTGGCCTGGGACTGGTATGTATGATGAACGAGATTGTAATCACGACGGCAAGATAAGGTTTGTCCAGCAATGATTGTGGGGTTGGTAATGGCGAAATTGAAGAAAGAGAGGGAGATTGAGGTTGGACTATGTCGGCAGGTGGGAGATAGGACATAGGAGACAGAAAAGAAATGATAGAAAAGCGAAAGTGTGAGACGAACAATAACAGAACAGAAAGCAAAAACTTGCGCTCGTGAGTTTCATTCATGATTCTCTTTATTTATGGTTGAATTTCGTTTGCAATTTTGGCGAGCGGTAAAGTAAGTCCAAACTTTGATGTGGCAAGCTCTGCAGAAATTTTCGTGGCATCATTTTTCTCAAATTGGGAAAAAACGGCATGCAAAATTGCACAAAAATGAGTCGGTACATTGGCAAGTATTGACCGTATACCCCAATATAGTCACAAAGAGAATCGTGAATACTCGCGCACTTTTGACACCCGCGGCACAGTTTTCAAACACATGACGGCAGATGGACACCCAAGAAAAAGGTTGAGGTTTTGGTGGTAGGCCAAGGAAGGACATGCGAAGAATAATCGCAAAAGTACACCGCTTTTGCTTTGCGGTACACTGCACTGTAAGTCATACGATGCCACCAATAACAGATGACAGATTTATGAAAGTATGGCCCCCGATTCTATACAGGGCGCACCGAAAAAGGACTGAGTGCCACTTTTTGGCCCTCACAGGACCCCCAACAGTGCTAATGAAGGCTGTGGGGTGCATTTCTCATGCAGATGCATCAACCGGCCATGCGTACAAGAAGGGCAAGCCAAACTAAACACAAGCCAGCTGTAATCATACGTGAGAATGACTTCCTTTCTTTGTGTACCGCCCCCTTTGCAACACATGAATGTGCCGCCTAGCCTGCATTCAATTCAGTGTTGACATCTACCATGAGCTGTTTGTCGTATTCAGACGTCGAATAATTGAAGGAATATTGTGCCAGTTTTATTTGTTTGAAAACCATCGAAGTCGCCATTTGTGCTTTGGTGTTCAAAATGTGACGTGATAGAAAAGTTTGGCTTCCAAAATTTTTCAATTCCACACGTTTGAACCGGACAAACTGATGTGATGATGTGGGAGGGATGCGCGTTTGTTGTTGACAAACAGATGGGGCACTGAGAGGCCATTTTCGGTCTGTTCAAAGACGCTTCCAAAGGCAGAAGCAGGCAGAAGGACGCATTTTCGTGTCAGGAATCCTAATTGGATTGCTGGATAAACACTGGGCCGGTCAAGCAAGGCAAGCGACATGTGGGATGGGTTTGCTAGCATTGATATTGATGGACGGTCGGACGGTGTCCTTCTTTTGCTTAGCTGTTTTAGGGCAGCTGAACAAATTTCTGGGCGAGGAACAAACAACCTATAAATTTTGTGCTTTTTGATGGCTTTTGGGTTGAATGTGCCTGTTTAGGGCTAAAAAGGGTTACGGTATTTGACACGACATCTTTGTACAAGCTTGCATAATTGTCTGAAGATGTTTACTTCAGCTGCCATCACACAAACAGAATTGTTATGCTTTTGCCTGCTTTTCAACTGGACACTTTCCCTTCTCAATATTTTCCCGGTTGACAGAAAACAAAAGGATTCAATTTCCCCTCTTTCTTTTGATCGGCGCATATAGATAAATTAGTGCGGTGTTAGCAAGCCCACATGATGAGAGGCTTGTTTACACCCGTGCTGCGGTTTTCCATATGCATAGCATGGGCGCGTGTCATCCTTCAAAGACTGCGCAAAAATGGAGACGGAGTGGTCCCGAAGCTAGCCTTTGTGCAGGAGAGGCAGATTAATTTGATTAGATAAGCTTCCAATTTTCATGAGCTGGCCGTGCCTGAAAAAGGTGGGCATGACAGATGCATTGCTTGGGATGATGATTATCGTGTACGGTAAATCACTCTCCATAATATTTGGACAAGGGCTGAAGCAATACAGCGGTCCTTTTGAGTGGTAGGTACAATCTGCGCTTATGTTTGCTTTGCGTAAGGTTTGCGCTAAAGGATTAGGGAGCAAAGTTTTGGGCTGGCCAAACCGAGAAGTTTGATGTTTTATCTTCTTCTGATCTCTCTGTTTGATGCGCTCTTAGCCGTAAAGATGTGCCGCCCTAATTTACCTGCGCCTCTTGACCATATGGCACCAATGAGTGGATGAGAGAAGAGACAGGGCGAGATGAAAAGGTGCCGCTTTTTTCTTGGGGGCAGGGGCAATAATTTCGGTAGCATAACGGGCCGAGCAAGGCAGGAAGTTGTAAAGGACGTCGTAAAGTCATAATCACGCAAAGGGGAGAAAAGGCTGCAATTTTATTTGCCGAACCAGCTGCGTACAATACGTACACGCACTGCAGCACAAAACACTGTAGATTCGGATAAACTCGTGAAAATGATGTTTCAAAACTGCACCCCTCTATTTATATATGTATTTTGCAGCCGCCTACGACCGGTCCATGTGGCGACCGGAAGAATGGCCGACCGACTACACCTGCCGAATCTGCAACAAGCAGCTGAATTCCGCCGAACAGTACCAACAGCATCTGCAGTCCAAGAAACACGTTTCCAAGCTGAACCTGATCCTGGAAACCGGGTCGCCTTGGCCAGTGGGCACCGAAATCCCAGGCGGAGCGAAACGACGATGGGGAGGCCCCGGGGGTCCGGGGGGACCGTCCCCCCTGTTCGGGGGTGGCGGAGGAGGGGGTTACCCGGGGGGTGATGGATGGGGTGGCGGCGGAGGGGGATGGGGTGGACCCCCCAGAGGGGGGCTACGACGACTTCTGGGATGATGGCGGCTATGGGGGAGGGGGAGGATGGGGTAGACGGGGGAGAGGGGGAGGCGGATGGGGAGGAGGAGGGGGGTGGATGGGGGAGAGGAGGTGGAGGAAGGGGTAGAGGATGGGGAGGAGGCGGGGGAGGAAGGGGTAGATGGGGAGGAGGCGGTGGGGGAGGGGGTGGATGGGGTAGACGGGGGAGAGGAGGGGGTGGTGGGGGACCGGAGAGGAGAGAAGGAGGAGGAGGAGGCGGAGGAGGAGAACCACCGGAGAAGAAGGAAGGAGGAGGAGGGGTAAGGAATGAACAGGGGGAGGTGGTTGGATAAACGGGTAAAGGTGATGTTTTACGGGGTGTTTTAGTCGAACGGCGTCGCATGTTGCGAGGGTGTGGTGTTACCCGGCGTTTAGCGTGGGTGTCAGCCAGGTAAAAATTTTTTTAGTGACACCATCCGCGAAACGCTGGATAAAATTACACCCTCGCAACACACACACATGGTTTTTAGTGAATGAAGTAGGGTAGTGTGGGGTAAGGTTGGACATGTGGTAGAAATTGGACACAAATGTTCTGGTCTTTGAGTACTACATACATACATACTACTTAGTCAAGCAGTTTTGGTCTCGAGCTATTATGCAGGCAACGGTGTCTCTGGAATGTTCGAATTTACCCCACCTTACCCTATTAGATGTAATAATTGCCCAATCTTTCTGCCTTTATTTGCAGGAGGAAGCCGCTGGTAATTTTGATATGGATATGACCGAGACCAAGAAGAAAAAGACGGAGACTGCGTCAAAAGATTTCACAAGCGATGACGTCACGAGCGCAAAAGGAGGCTGGTTTGCTGCAGGGGAAGGACCGATGAAAGAGACAGCAGGGGAAAAGGAATAAACTGCTTTGATGTTAGGCATGCGTACTCAGTTTATGATACGACATTCACATGATTGACAAGCAAACTGTCCTTTTTCATAACCTACCAATACGTTCATGTTTGCTTGTGTTCTGAGAGAGAAACGCGACAGCTGATAAAAGATGACTGATTTGATACGTGAATTTGAAGAGACAGATGTCAGACTGGAAGGTTTTATTTGTCTCTTGATGATTTGCTATTCCTCCATGATACGAAGCTAAACTGTACCTTCCTATGTGCTTGTTTCGTGTTCAATTAGGATTACTGCATAAACATTGGGTAACGGCTGAGTTATTATCATCATTCTGTTCTTTCTTGATGAATTGCATGTTTTGTTCGAAATCGAACATGTGTGAGTGTAGTACGTATCTTTGGCTTTGGAGAACACATGGGCAAAAGATTTGTGTGGTACTGGTGGAATAAAAAGGTTTTGTAGGCTCTGTCTCTTGTATGTGAGGAACAAAACTAATGACTTATGCGGTGTCAAATTTTGCGCGCACATCTGTCTCTCTGAAAATTTGGACACGTGTTCTGGTGTGGCCTTGCCCTGTCTTTTGGGCAACAGAAGAAACGGCAAAGATACGAGCGAGATCGGAAAATGCCTTTTGTTTTTGGCCCACTAATCTTTGGCCATCGCTCATTTTTCTCCGTTTCCTACAACTGGACCAAAGACAAAAGTTCTGTCAAAACAGGAAAGAAGGCCACACACAGGAAGTTCTCTTCCCTGTCTGTTGCCTTGATCTTTGTCGCTTCTTTGTCGTATCTATTGGTAAATGGGGTCAATAATTACAGATTTACTCTTATCGAGATTCTAATTACAGATTTACTCTTATCGTTTCTTCTATCAATAATTACAGATTTACTCTTATCGTTTCTTCTATTTGCCGTCAGATGGCGCGTCGGGCGCAGTTGTGGAAATATGGGTCTCTGATTGGTTAACTTCAATAGGCTCCGCCTACTTCGCGCAACGACCGACCTGACCAGGCGAGCAAGACGAGACGAGAGAGCGCGCGGGCGCGGTTTTCAACGTCGCGCAGTGTTGAAAGATACGAAGACCGAACGTGGTGGCCAAACGAGGGAAAGAAATGGTAAAGCGTCAAAAATTTTGATGGAACAACTCCAAACGGATCAAGCAACGAGCTATCATCACCCCTGCAAGTTGGATAAAATGTTCTACACCGGAAACTATTCTGCTGGTTTTACATTGGAAATTAACTACTGAAAGAAAATACCTGCCTACTTTGTGCCTAAGAAGATATTGTACTGCTTCTGTTGTGAAATTCTGTGTGGTGGCTATTTGCTACTGGGCTTCAAGCCAAGTGTGAGCTGTGAAACAGTTTCGCCGAATATAGCCAACGATAACCTGATTACTTTATCATCCACGTGCTACAACTTCCGTCGCTATGGTGCGTTGGAAAAGTGGATTTTTCACGCGTCATTTTGCCTACTGTTTCCTACTTTTCTGCTCAATTTTTGCCGCAAGTGGATTAGCCAAAAAAGGTATGGAGGCAAAGTGCCATTTTCTTTTCTACGGGACAAGCAGTAGGAAGCTTTACTTCGTCTTATTTTGTGTATAAAAGTAGAGTAGAGCTGTATTTTGCGTGAAATACTTTGCCTATTATATCATATCACACGTTTGTGAACGATATTGGCAATAAATAAGGCAAAGTCTGGCTCTGTCTTTGTTCTCGCCAAAATTAGACGAAGTATAGACACAGACGATCTAGCGTGCCCTAAACTGTTGTTTTTATGGTGGCGCATTATTGTGACGCCAACCTTCCTTTATGTTTCTTTGGCTCCTTTTTCTTTTATTCATGCGCGCAATTTTTGCCGTATGATGAAGAGCTGAATAATTTTTTGCGGCTCTGAATCCATGGAAAATAATCTGCTTTGGTTTTGTAAGTAGGGGGAGTCTAGCGCCAAAACCACTTATCGAACAGACGTCAAAATGGCTACAGATTATGCACTGTCCTATGATCTAACCTGGAGCCTTCAAAATGAGGCTCGTACGTACTGTATAGGGTACAGTGGGGTAAACCCAGACGCCTAAGCTTTTCTGAACTTGCCGCTTCAGCAAATGATGAACATTGTTGCTCATTTGAAAGAGGAGAGTTCAAGGAATCGATCGGTAGAATACTTGTGTCAATCGATCGTGTTGCTGAGATAAACTACGTGTCCGGGTGTACCCCCTTGTTCGGGTTTACCCCACAGTACCCTATACTGCAGAGCACAGCGGCTTCAAAAAACTGCGCCCCTGAAATGCAGTTTATCTAATCTATCCACGAATTGCGCTATAAATTCCTGGGAGCTTGCGAGTGTCCGGATGTCACGACCAGCCGAAACATCAAAGTCACGAGTTCACCCATGATCACAGCAACGAAACATTTCGTCGTCTCTGGTTGAACTCGTGACTTTGATGTTTCGGCTGGTCGTGACCCTGTGCCACCTTGCGACAAATATTAGCTGCTGCTAATCACGTTCGTTTCCCGCGCGAATTAGTTTTCGCAAAGCCACGGACTACACTGGTGACAGCCAAAGTGACTTTTCGGTTTTATGATTCCAAGTATGAAGTCGATGACAATTTTTATTGGTTCTTGGTTCGTTGTCATGCCCGTGGGCTGCTTTTTGAATCCACGAGGGAATTGCTAAACCTCGCGAAAAAGCTCGTCGCATGTCAGCCTTGATTAGGACTAATCCCTATCCCTATAGATAGGTTATTCGCGTAACACCGTATAAATATGGAGCTTTGAACCTGAGTCAAAATGGCAGGCACGCCTTGTAACACACGTATTATGTACTGTACAAGGTGCGGAATATTATAAATTTGCGTGAGATAACGGGGACCCACAGCATTACTGAGATGCACTGGAGACTTATTGGCGTGCAACTTTGTTGCAACCCTTTTGCATGGGTTGGGTCCGATTCGATTCTTTACGCATGAAAAATCGAGATGAATTTTATACGCCGAAAATCTTGCCAGATTTTCACCCCAAATTTTCAGAGGTAATTTTGCATTGAAGCGTGAACATGTATGTGAAAGTCAAGGGGTCGATTGAACAGATGCCTAACTGGTCTTCTTAAGACAATGGGTCCTATCGAGTTATATGGGTGTACAGAAAGGGGAATAATAGGGTCAGGTACTCATGTTTGTGCTGTGTGTATGTGCTGACATTTGTCCATGGCAAAGAGGACCAAACACTGCAGAAAATCTGCCCTAGTCCACTTGGGGCTATGTAAAGGGTAGGCATTCCTTTTGTTCTTGCCTGGTCGAGCAAAGCATAGCAGAAGGTCTTTGTGTGCTGTGAGGAGTACTGAAGGATCCTTAGCAACCAGCCCAAATGTGCGTAAATTGACCGCTTGACAATGCATAAATTGGGTGTGGAGTGGAGTGGACCTTACCTTCTGTCCATCTTAAAACTTGGAGACATGACTTACCAGCTGCTGTTGGCTTGTGGTGTGGGGGTGGAAAAGTTTGTTTTGTCTTGGACAGGCTAAGGATGAAAAGCTTTTAGGTAACAAGCGGTTAGCTTAGCTGCCTGGTGTAAGCTTACATGTCTATGAGAAAAGCAAGGCACCTCAAGCAACTGGGCAGGCTATTTCTTTTCTTTACGGCGCATTGGTTTGGTCAAGGCTCGAATGCGCTTTATCAGCTGTTTGTTATCTTTTTGACTGTTGAGTGGTGCCTAGAGTATGAATGATACTGGTCGTATGTTTTGGGCGAGTTTTTTGGATGCTTTTCAAAGATTTCTTTCCTGGGTGGGTGTGACCAGTGCTTTTCGGGTTATATGTGCAGAAAGAGGGGAGTGGGGGTTGGTGTGAGCAAGAGCTAATAATTACCCAAGATAAATGCACGGATGAAGTTTCCAAACGTCTGCTGCTACTGATATGTCTGAGTGCTACGTATTAGTGAAAGGGGGAAGGGGGAAAAAGGGGAGAGGCTGCTTTAGTTTTCATTGAAATTTTAATTGGGTGTTGGGCAAACGGTCGGTATTAGTCAGTCAAAGAGCTGCTTAGGATGTGCAAGCAGTAGCGTTTGCGCTTTTCAAAGTCAAACAGTTGCTAGGTTCATTTCAAGCTTACTAGCTTGAGGCAAAAGGCTATGGGTGGAAAAGTATTGGGCTAGCTGTCGGGTTTGTATAGGCGCGGCGTTTTGCATAAGTTTGCCGGCTCTTTGAAGTGGGATACCTTGAAAATTCTTATTCAGAAATACAATAGCAGGAGAGTGTCTTCTTGGCAGCGGTCTTAATCTTCATAATCACTGGGACTGAATTGAACAGTCACTGGATCGGGAGTTTATATTTACTCCTGACTGAATGAATTTTGGAGCCGCCTAAGACTTGACCGGCTTTTCGTATTTTTAGGAAGTTTGAAGAGGTTTTGTCTGCCCACGACAGACTTTATTGCTGCGAAATAGCTCAAGAATTTTAGACCTCCTCCTCAACTCAACAAAATTATTGAGAAGCATAAACACTTGAATCCAAAGGCTTTTGGACAAACAAAAGCAATGCAAAGCAAGTCAAAGAACAAATAAGAGCTATTGAGACAATTGGTTTTTGGCGCCTTTCTTCAAAAGAAAGGTTGCATGTTGTTTTGAGTATTTGTTTGAGCTCTATATTCACTTTAGGTGCTGAACTGAGGGATTAGCCATTGGGCTGGAAAGAACCCAGAGGGGCGGTATTGCACTTTTTCTCAGCCGTGTGATCGGTTGTATTGTATTGTGCGTATTTATCGCGTAAGAACAAAGGAAAAGTGTAGGACAGTAGCATGCGAGCAAAAGTAGCACAGGCAGTCAGCTAATCGCTTGTAAAAAGCTTATGGTAAGCACGATAAATGTCGAGTGAGCAAGGGTTAGCTAATGTTGACAACTTTGGCCCGACGTATGCAGCTCATTGCAGCTGGTATTGTGTCGAGCTACTATGTATGCGATGTACCTACGCTTTATACATACAGCAACGTACTATGACGAGCTAAGCTGTCACTAAGCATCAGCTAGCAAATTTATCTCGCATACTTTTAGCCATGCGCACACTTGAAAGCAGAATGAGGGGCAGGGGCTACCAGAGAAGAGTGGACACTAATTTCTTTGACTGGTAGCTACTCACTCGTATCTCGTAGTAACACTTGAACAAAAGCGTGTGGGAACACTCCTGGGGTTGTAATTTTGTGCTGGCTAGCTATTGATGTAAGGCAAGGGTCAGCAAAGTTTATTTGAGGGTAAGAGAAAAACGAGTTATCTCATCATAGTGGAAGCTAGATAACGATGTGAATTATTGCGGCAGGCAAGTGGTATGCATGCATCATCAAATTTCAGTTTCAGGCTTTATTATTGTCGTAACTGTATTTTCATGGATATGGGTGTCTTGTTGTTTTGCTGACTTTTTGACCCGCCCTGTAAAAGGGGAAGTGATGAGTGTCAACTGGGAGATGAGATGGCACTAAAAGGGTCTTGAGTTGTAAACGTTCGTGTATCCTTTGCCTTCTTTACTTTTTCCGTCGGTTTGTGAGGGCGGCTACAAAAATACTGTAGATATGTACACGTACAGTATGCATGCCTTAGTACAGGGTGTCTCGCCTTGTGTTGTACATATCCATAGTTTAGTCTGCGACTTTGGGGACAGGAGAGAAAACTTACAAGGCAGATGACGACGTATGATAAGCGCCGTTATTTGCACGATAAACCATTCTGGAACGAAAACGAAAAGGGATGCGCACAAGTTTTACTATACAACTACACTTGCTGGCGCAAGTTTTGAAGGTTTTACACCCAAAGAAAAGTGTGCCGTGTTTTCTCCAGGCGTGTCTATCTTGTGCGTGTTTTGTTGTACGTACATGAGTCTGGTACAAGTGGAAAGATAGGAAGAAAGTTTGTTCTCGTATGACAGTTTCAACCTTGAGGCCCCCTACTCATCGCATGAGAAGATTTTTGCCTTTTGTCAGAATCGAGAAGAGTGAGAGAAAGAGGGAAAGGGTTTTGATATTCCGAATAAATGAAAATGCCAGCGGTATGATGATGATTTTGGGACTGAATGTCGCAAAATTTTTCGAGTTGAGGCTTGAAAGGGAAGGTGTGAAAGATTTTTAAGACACCTAAGAGGGTAGGAGCAAGGATTCAAAGACTTTCAGACTTATTCCTACATGGAATTCTATGAATTCTTGGTACGACAAGGGCTGTTGAATTGTGGAGGGGACTTTTGAACTTTGTTCACACTATGGGGTGGCAAAATAAGACTATGTGAGTAGTAAGGGTGGCTTTAGGGGTACTCTCCATCACACAACTATAGGGCGGATCGGCGCCGGATCCGGATCCACCCGGAGCCGCCCCGGATCCGTCGGAGCCGCCGACCCGCAGCCGGATCCGCATCCACCGTCGTCGATCCGCAGCCTGATCCGCAGCCACCGATCCGCAGCCACCGATCCGCAGCCACCGATCCGCAGCCCCCCGATCCGCAGCCCCCGATCCGCAGCCCCGGATCCGGAGCCGCCGCCGCCGCCGCCGCCGATGGATGCGGAGCCGCCGCCGCCGATGGATGCGGAGCCGCCGCCGCCGATGGATGCGGATCCGCCGCCGATTTCTGGCATACTTGTGTGATGGAGGGTTCCCGTGTCTGACTATGATATTGTAGCACAGTGAGTATTTTCGCATCCACCACCGAGTGTATCCGGCCGGAGCCCTCGCTCTTGTTTATTGTAAACAAAGTGGAACTGATAAACAAGTGAACTGTCCAGCACAGAGCCCTCGCTCTTGTTCACATACAGAAAGTGGAACACTGATAAACAAGTGGACTGTCCGGCATAACAAACAAGTGTCCTACGCTTTCTCCTTCTCTCATGAGCTGTTTACTCTGCAAGTTTTTATCTGCTGTGCATTATTTTGCACCCCTTCTGCGCGCGCTTTTTTTTTGCTGGATTGTTTACTTTGCACCTTCGTGCCAACCCCACGCTTGACGTTTTGCACGCGCGTTTAAGGTCTGTCTGCGCGTGCTGTCTGTGTTTTTTGGCAGCACCCCAAGTTTGATGTTTCGCACTGGGTTTGACTAACGTGGCTTCAGCTACACAGAATGTGCAGAATAACACGTATTTTGGACTGACTGAGACCTACAAGTGGACAGGCATCATCAGTGGCAACCAATTTGCCAAACCAACTCTTGGAAGAATGTGAAGGAAGAGAGATTCTCTCTTAATGACTGGTTTTTTTTTGTTGTTCTGGATGCTTTGCGTTTGTTTGAACACTTAAAATTTGTGAAAAAATTTATTTTTACAACTTTACAGAATGCACACTGGTTCATATACAGCATGCATACACATATACACACACACACAGTCACCATCAATTATTTTCACAAAATCACTATTTACAGTTTGTACACGTAGTCACCATTTCAATTTTTTTTTTCTTCACAACATTGCTATTTACAGTATATACACATGGTCACCATTTCATCATTATTGCATTCAGTATCTTGCTGTCTTGTCCACTATCAAATGCTGCTTCATACAAATTAGCATAGGCTTGTGACCCACGTCTTTTCACCATTTCCAGTAGTTTACAAGCTTTCTCTGGTCTGCTAGCCAATGCCTGTATGATTTCCACATGATGATCGAGCAGTAGATTACGGCGATTCAGCTCTGGAATCAGAGTGTCAAAGTTGGCATGATGCCAGAAGACCATTATCAGTTCGTCCAATGCCTGTCTGTGTTTCTCTTCCATTCTCAGTAGTCATATGTAGCTACCTCCCTGTCCTTGTTGATAGTCACCAGTGATTTGAATTCAGCCACAACAATCCCAGTTAAGGCTTGGTGGGTTGGCTCCTTAAACCTAACATCTATGGCAAAGGTGCCCTGCCTCGATTTTGAATTGGGTTTCGGGGACAAATCCACACCATAGAGGCAGAAAATTGTTGGATATTGCTCGTAGGGGACATCGAAACCTTCATTTGAGAATCCTCTGGTGAATGTGCGCAAAAGGGACCAGTACGCTTCTATGTACTCCCCCTTATCATAGTCAGGTGTGAGCGGGTTTTGCCGAAGTGGGAGAGAATCATGCAGAAAGTTCACATAGTTCACATCATGATGAGAAAAGATGAAGCAGTTGGAGGAATAGGAATAGCCAAATGCAGCATCTTGTGGGAGAATTCCAAAAACGCAACGCCGAGGCAAGATGGATGTCCACAAATTTGAAGCCAGCCATTCTTTGGTGCCAGGTGGAATGGTGAAGGTTCTGCCATCTAAGCGACAATAGTCATAGGTTGCATTTCTTGAGAGTAACTGAGTTTCAATTCGTTGCATCTCCAGGGGTTTGAGCTTGACTTGACGCAGTACGAGTAGGCATTCCTTGATATTGGATGAGTATTGATGTCATCAGATGGAGCAATCAGATTCAGCTCATCTTTGCTACGCTCCAGTGAAATTGACATACGAACATTGTTGGGGATCAATTTTCCTTGGTTAGCAAACTCAATGCCCAGCTTTCCAATCAGCCACGGTCCTTCTCTGTTGAATATTTGCTTCCGCACCGACATTCCAATGTTTCTGTCATAAATTTCTGAATCATCTGTGACCCAGATAGCATTGTGTTTCAGATGTGCCACCTTCGCTAGTCTGGAATAAGACAGCAGTGATGTGAAGTATGTAATCCATGGGTGCATTCCACTCTCACAGGTCCCTATTTTCACATCCTGAAGCTTCAGTGTAGCTTTTGAAAACAGAGCTGTCATGTAGCTGCAGACTGGAGCCACATCTGTGTCCTCTGTCGCCTTTTCACCATTAGGTTTCTGAATTTCAGCTCGAATTAGGAAGTAGGACTCATTCAAGTCAGTGTACAAGTACTCATTTGGCAGGATTTCAAACTCTATTGCTCCACCATTGGAAAGAGGGGCTATGGGACTGATTTCCACTACAGAATCTTCTGTCAAACAGTCTTCTGTGATTGGTTGGTCAAAGAGTTGAGTCTTGATGTTGTCACAAATTTTGACTGGTGTCGGCTTCACTCTTGTCTGGCGCACAGGCATGGTTCAAATTACAAGTTTAAACCGTTTGTAGCTTCTCTTCACTCCAGTCTTTTTGAGTGGTGCTTTCTTTTTCTCAATTTTCTTTGGTCTTTTTTCTTCTTTAGTGTCACTGGTCAGAGATAATTTTTGTGTTGCTGGAAAAATTTCCCGAGTTTTTCTTCCACTTGATATGTTGCCAATTCCAAAACCTGAACTCATGACTTTCATTCAAATGAATGGCAGCTGGCGAGGGAAGCTCTCTCCTATTTATAGAAAAATTGCCTGGTGTGGAGTGAGTGCTGATTGGCTGGAGATAAGTGAGGAGGCGGAGCTTGCTTGATGGACCATGGATTCAAGTGGCTAGCGTAATTTATGATGTATAGCCTTATCAAAAACAAGGACATTTGAAATTTTGTTTGCAACTGGTGCTGAATGTTGGAGAGCCTTCATAACCTCTTCATTTGCACATCTGGTGTGCCATTGTGTTAGCTGAATCTGAATAGAGTTTATGGCATTAGAGGTTGTGCATCATAAAATACACCAGGGAGTAGCTAGCTACTCATTTCAAAAAGTATAAATAGGGCTATTTTGTTCTCCAAAGTGTACAACTTTGAAGAAAAGAGACCAATCACCCTCTGAATCACACATGATGGCTCAAAAACTGGTCCTTATCCCAAAAGACGAATATGATCATCTGCTGAAACGTGCAGCTACAGAGACTCAGAGAAAAGTCGCCAGTCAAACTGAACCAAAACTGTTGGAATCAGCAAGCAGCACCAAGCCATTACCACAAGCTAATGATACTCCTCAGCTGAAACCAGAAGTGCCCCATCCAAAACAAAGAAGAACCTCCGGATTCCAGTCACTAGCCAGACAGTGGCAAAGTCTCTACAAATAGTTGTTCACGTGTCAAAGCTTGCTCCTTTCAACTTGTGTATATAAATCAATTTGAATTTTCAAATCAAAGCTAAAATGAGTTTCATTCCATTTAAATCTGCCACGTTTTTTGTCAAGCCAGAACCAATTGGCGGCAATGAAGGGCTACTGCGGCTCAGATGTTATCACCCATTGCCATATGCATTGGACAATACGAAAGAGGATATCTATCTCCGACTGTTTGGATGCTTTTCCACTGCTCAATCCAGCGATGATGTTTTTTACATACACTCCAGTACACTGTATGCAGTATGCAGTCTCTGTGAACCGCAAATTGTCGGCAGTCAAGAGTCACTGCAAATTCTGGCCACCTTGCCACCCAACATTGCTCATATGGAAACTCTTGGCCATCTGCGCTACTCAGCGCCCTATGTGCAAATGCGACCGGGCATGCACCACCATGTGGAAATCTCCATCAATGAAGAAGACAATGAGCCATACACTTTTGGAATCAAGCGAAATACTGCACCCATTGCATTTCAAGTTCAAATTATGAAGATGGTAGTGCTGTGATGCCACAATAAAAGATTGCAGAAAAATTATTGACATGTACCAGGGTGAATCTAACCTTGAATTAATATGCACGTACGTACTTATGTATGTACTTTTTCATAACAGAGTGAGGTAGTGTAATAGTGTTTTTGTGAAATGGTGATCATGTGTGTGTGTGTGTGTGTGTGTGTGTGTGTGTGTGTGTGTGTGTGTGTGTGTGTGTGTGTGTGTGTGTGTGTGTGTGTGTGTGTGTGTGTGTGTGTGTGTGTGTATGCATGCTGTATATGAACCAGTGTGCATTCTGTAAAGTTGTAAAAATAAATTTTTTTTCACAAATTTTAAGTGTTCAAACCAACACAAAGCATCCAGAACAACATAAAAAAAAACCGTCATTAAGAGAGAATCTCTCTTCCTTCACATTCTTCCAAGAGTTGGTTTGGCAAATTGGTTGCCACTGATGATGCCTGTCCACTTGTTGGTCTCAGTCAGTCCAAAATACGTGTTATTCTGCACATTCTGTGAAGCCAAGTTAGTCAAACCCAATGCACAACGTCAAACTTGGAGTGGTGCCAAAAATCACAGACAGCACGCGCAGACAGACCTTAAACGCGCGTGCAAAACATCAAAACCTGGGGTTGGCACGTAGGTGCAAAGTAAACAATCCAGCAAAAAAAGCGCGCGCAGAAGGGGTGCAAAATAATGCACAGCAGATAAAAACTTGCAGAGTAAACAGCTCATGAGAGAAGGAGAAAGCGTAGGACACTTGTTTGTTGTGCCGGACAGTCCACTTGTTTATCAGTGTTCCACTTTCTGTATGTGAACAAGAGCGAGGGCCCTGTGCTAGACAGTTCACTTGTTTATCAGTTCCACTTTGTTTTCATAAACAAGAGCGAGGGCTCCGGCCGGATACACTCAGTGGTGGATGCGACACTGTGCTACAATATCAAGCACGGGAACCCTCCATCACACAAGTATGCCAGAAATCGGCGGCGGCGGCTCCGCATCCATCGGCGGCGGCGGCGGCGGCTCCGGATCCGGGGCTGCGGATTCGGCGGCTGCGGATCCGGCGGCTACGGATCGGCGGCTGCGGGATCGGCGGCTGCGGATCGGCGGCGGGATGCGGATCCGACGGCTGTGGATCCGGCGGCTCCGACGGATCCGGGGCGGCTCCGGGTGGATCCGGATCCGGCGCCGATCCGCCCTATAGTTGTGTGATGGAGAGTACCCCAAGACACCCATATCCATGAAAATACAGTTACGACAATAATAAAGCCTGAAACTGAAATTTGATGATGCATGCAATATGCATACCACTTGCCTGCCGCAATAATTCACATCGTAATCTAGCTTCCACTATGATGAGATAACCCGCTTTTCTCTACACCCTCAAATAAACTTTTGCTGACCCTTGCCTTACTTACATCAATAGCTAGCCAGCACAAAATTACAATCCCAGGAGTGTTCCCACACGCTTTTGTTCAAGTGCTACTACGAGATACGAGTGAGTAGCTACCAGTCAAAGAAATTAGTGTCCACTCTTCTCTGGTAGCCCCTGCCCCTCATTCTGCTTTCAAGTGTGCGCATGGCTAAAAGTGTGCGAGATAAATTTGCTAGCTGATGCTTAGTGACAGCTTAGCTCGTCATAGTACGTTGCTGTATGTATAAAGCGTAGGTACATCACAGATAGTAGCTCGACACAATACCAGCTGCAATGAGCTGCATACGTCGGGCCAAAGTTGTCAACATTACCTAACCCTTGCAGACGTGGGCACGGTTTTGAGGGTGGGGGTCTGTCAGTGGGGGTATGCAGGAGGTCTAAAGTGGGGGGTGTTGCGTACCCCCACCCAAAAAAAATTTTTTGGCCACGTACCCCCAGATTTTTTACGTACCCCCAAGAAAAAAACCTCACGTACCCCCAGCATATTTACGTACCCCCAACTGTAAATGATATGCTACATAACCCCACAAAGTCTATACAATAGGCCTACCTATCCCCAGAAAAAATGAGCACTATTTTTTTGCGCATAGTGCAACAGTCTTATTATTGTGCACCTTGTAATATTTATACAAAATGCAGTGGTGGGTTGATAAGAGTGGTATGTAAGTATGTGTTCGAATTGGATTTCCACTTTTGAATACTTTAGCAACTTGTCTAGAATGATAGGGATAAACCATTATATAAAACTATTCACTACATTATGCAACTACAAACAACAATTCTTGAGAATGCATGCACTTTGTGGAGTGTGTAAAAAGTCTGAGCATGGATGTAAGCCAGAGGAAAAAAGGGTGGGGGTACGTGTCCTGGCAGACAAACTGCTGATTTCAAGTTTGGGGTTACGCGGTGGGGATACGTAGTGCTGTTTTTTTTCTGGGGGTACGCGGGGGTATGTTGCTTTTCATTTTTCCTGGGGGTACGGGTGGGGGTATGGAGAGGTAGGGGTGGGGGTGCGTTCAACATACCCCCCCTCACCCCCAGGCCCACGTCTGCCCTTGCTCACTCGACATTTATCGTGCTTACCATAAGCTTTTTACAAGCGATTAGCTGACTGCCTGTGCTACGTTTGCTCGCATGCTACTGTCCTACACTTTTCCTTTGTTCTTACGCGATAAATACGCACAATACAATACGCTGATCACACGGCTGAGAAAAAGTGCAATACCACCCCTCTGGGTTCTTTCCAGCCCAATGGCTAATCCCTCAGTTCAGCACCTAAAGTGAATAGAGCTCAAACAAATACTCAAACAACACGCAACCTTTCTTTTGAAGAAAGGCGCCAAAAACCAATTGTCTCAATAGCTCTTATTTGTTCTTTGACTTGCTTTGCATTGCTTTTGTTTGTCCAAAAGCCTTTGGATCCAAGTGTTTATGCTTCTCAATAATTTTGTTGAGGAGGAGGCCTAAAATGCTTGAGCTATTTCGCAGCAATAAAGTCTGTCGTGGGCAGACAAAACCTCTTCAAACTTCCTAAAAATACGAAAAGCCGGTCAAGTCTTAGGCGGCTCCAAAATTCATTCAGTCAGGAGTAAATATAAACTCCCGATCCAGTGACTGTTCAATTCAGTCCCAGTGATTATGAAGATTAAGACCGCTGCCAAGAAGACACTCTCCTGCTATTGTATTTCTGAATAAGAATTTTCAAGGTATCCCACTTCAAAGAGCCGGCAAAATTATGCAAAACGCCGCGCCTATACAAACCCGACAGCTAGCCCAATACTTTTCCACCCATAGCCTTTTGCCTCAAGCTAGTAAGCGAAATGAACCTAGCAACTGTTTGACCTTAAAAGCGCCAACGCCCCGCCCCCCCTCCCAAGCGCCCTTCTGACAAACCGACCCCTGCCCCACATATCAGTTCAAACCCCAATTTAGGACACCGTCCCTCACTCCATATTATTTCGGCCGCCATAATATACGTATAATGTACGTAAGTGCGCTGCTGCTCGCTGATTGGCTAGCAGAAATTTGAAATTCAAAGGGTAGGCCGACAAGGCAGGGCCGCCTCTCCCTTCTTGTGCGCTTTCTTGACCGCACAAGGCTACGTATACGTAGATGTGTAGTGAGATGAGCTCATTCATTATGTTGGCCATTGGCCGGCGGGCGAGCGAAAGGAGGGAAGGATGGCAGCGAGCGAGCGAGCGAGCGAGGAAAGAGGCAGGAACGCCCTCCTTTCTTCTCCGCTTTTCTTTCGCCCTTTCTTGACCACACAACAGGCAAGGCAACGAAATAAGATGAGCTCATTCATTTTGTTGGCCATCGGCCGGCGGGCGAGCGAAAGGAGGAGACTACACACACACACACACTACACACACACTACCGTATGCATTTAAAGATACTCTGCCCGTACAAAAGGAACCGTGGGAAAAGGTCAGCAGCGATGCCATACATACAGTACATACGTACGTATACGTGTGCAAGTCTTGTCCTCTCTATAGTATATGTACTGGAATACAATTTAGCTGAAGGAAACCATATTGACTCTGCTAATGTGCTTCCGCTCATTTGTTTCGTAAAATGGCGACCAACCATGAGAAGTTTTTGGCGTCTCGTTGTTGTTGTTGTGGCCGTCAGCAAAATGCTAATCAACTATGCAGCCTAGAGAAAGCCGTCGGCAACTTTTCCCTTCTTAACGTCGTCCAAGCAGTGTACAACGCCGCCGTGCCGCCAGCAATTCTCGATGACAGCAGCCGCCGGCCCGGAAGCATCTGCCAGAATTGCAAGCGGCTACTGAGGAACATCTTTCGCAAGTAAAAGATTCCATCTTGTTTTCAGAATGGCTAATTGCAGCATCTTTGTAAACGTTCCCATCCTACCGTAATTGACCACGTCGAAAGATTAGTCATGGCTTTCGTTTTGTCTTTTGCAGCAAAACAATCAAGGTGTCACACACGTCTTGGCCGGCGCACACGGAGTCTGCCAGCTGCGTCTGCCAGCTCTTGCATCGGGGCGGAGACAAGAGCAAGCCGTTTCCCGGCGCCATCGTCACCGTCCTCGAAATCCCGACGTCACAGCTGACGGGCGAAAATGAAGCACCTCCAATCTCCGCCTTTCGCACAATGAGCACGAGCAACAATCCGGTAAGTAGAAAATTGTGAGCAGTTTTAAAATGTTCATGCGCGCGTGTAATATTTTTAAAATTTTATACTCCAAAATTAGGTACGTATGTATGTAGGTACATGCTTCATGTAGTCCAAACATAGGATAAGTAGTTTACCAGTGCATCAAGCATATCTATAAATATTGCACTTGAAAACATGACATCTTGCTTCGCCAGTTCCAACAACATGGGATCATTGTAAAAGTATGTAACAGTCGGCCAACAAAAAGTACACAAAGTGAATAATAGTCATACGTACGTACGTACCGAACTGAGAAGAGGGACCTGAGCCAACAGGTATATTTTTACTCAAATTAACGACTATCACTGTTCGTATTCATGCCTCGTTCACAACGGATGCTCAGCGCCAATGTTGACGCTGCGTTAACGCCGGCGTCAACGCTAACGTCGACGCCATGTTCGTTCATCAAATGGAAAGCCATGCAAATTTCTAGTATTTTACTCCGATGATAGCGCCGACAACATGTTCGATGTATGTACTTACGTATTTCGATACGGTTACGTCGATGTTCGCTATGTAGTGCTATCTGCGATCGCTAATATCTGCGTTGTATGTACGCTAATCTCTGCGTTGGTGTTGAGTTAGCGTTGATACCGGCTGTAGCCCAGCGTCAATGCTGGCGTTAAGCGTCTGTTCTGAACGGGCCAGCAACGTCTCCTCTAAAAAATGCTTTTTCTACTTAGACTTTGCTCAATTTTGCCAAGTAGATACTGAATTTGAGCTCCGAGTTTCGGTTGACCTCGTTTGGTCTTCTATCTTTCGTTTGTCAGTTCAGTGTCCGAATAGAGCCACCGCATCTTCCGGGCCTCTTCATACAGTCCATACATCGCTGCCTGTTCATATCTTTCCGTGCCGATTTCCTCTCTTTCCTTGACCAAAGCGGGCACTATTCGATTTTGGAAGTGATGCAGCAGTCGAGCGCCGATAACATTGTTAATTTCCCAGCAGTACTCGTCTTCCACCTGCACAAAGTTCTCATCCATACTCTTCAACCATTCGTCAAACTGCAGTGCGATGTCATTCAACTGCTTCGTTTTCTTCGCTTCTTTCCCTTCCCTCTCTTGCTTTCTTCTTTCCTTTTCCTCCAGATGCCGTGCCTGCTCCTCTGCTACACTTATTTTCTTTTCCTCTAACAACAGATCCCTCTGCATATCCTGCAGCCTTCGCTTATCCGCTAAATCGATAACCTCCTCCTCCTCCTCCTCCTGCTGCGCTCTCCACTTGCACTTCGCTTCACGTACCATCTTCTCCAACTGCGTATTGTAGTCTACCGCCATTGCGCATAGCTCTCTCAGTAATCCCGGCTGCCATGTCGCTTTTTGCTCTTCTTGCGCCTCGCGAACAGCTTTCACTGTATGCCGCAGCTTCTGTTTCAAGGCCTGTATCTCCCCTGTCATCCATGGCTTTGCCGCCTTCTCTCTACTGTCGTCCAGAGATGAGAGGGCAGGAGGCACAGCTTGTGACTGTTGCTGAGGTTGAGGGGCTGCTTGCTGCTGCGCACGCGTCATGTCGCCTCCACTCACATCCTGCTTCTGCTCCTGTTCGTCGATGAGTTGAATGCCGATAGAGCGCGTTTGAGGCTTCGCCAGTTGCCCAGAAGCGGTCGCCATTGCTCGTTCAGACGTCCAATCTGCTGGCGCGGATTTGGCAGAGATTCCACTGAGTCGGGTACTGGCTGTGGTCGCGGAAGTTTGCATGACGCCAACTCCGTCAGCGGCTGCAGTTGAATTGGAGCTCTGCAGATCTTGTGACAGTTTGCACAGACCCTGGTTTATGCGCAACCAATTGTCCTCTCTATCTTCACTGCTTCTTCTCTTAGTCTCCGTTTGGCCGCCACCATCGTCAGCAATGAGTGCTTGCTTTTCTATCACCGCTTCAACAACTTGCACTGTGCCAGAAGTAGTTGCCTCTTTCTTTCCGCCCAATAATTCTCCCCGGTTGTCATTTGGTGATCCGTTTTGCTTTTGCTCCACTTCCCCTGTTGTAGAATCTTCTCCACTGTGATGGCCTTGCCTGTCAGCGTCTTCACAAAGATCTGCATGGCGCAACAGTGAGTGAGAATGAGGCGCGCTGTCATCTTGCCCGTCAGCGTCTTCAGAAAGATCTGCATAGCGCAACGGTGAGTGAGAATGAGGCGCGCTGTCATCTTGCCTGTCAGCGTCTTCACAAAGATCTGCATGGTGCCACGGCGAGTGAGAATGAGGCGCGCTGTCAGCCTCATCTTCCAACAACGGTTCATTATCTGATGCATCCCGAACACGGACGATGCAAGGGCAGATATACCTGCAAAGCTTCTTCAACATCTTGCTTCATCAACCACTAGCAGCCTAAAAAGTTGGTACGTACGTAGAGGCGATGTCATAGGTTTTGCGACAGCAACACAGAATGTAGTCACTTCATTACGAAGAATGTACTGTAGCTTCCCAAGAAACAGATGTAGCCAGGCGTCAAGAAAAACATATTTAAATCCGGCACTCTTACTTTTTAGGGCATGAAAAGCAACGCGCAAGTTGCGCACTCTATGTTGCACATGATGCACGTGCTGTATGTGGGTCTGCAATGTAGCAATGTACGTACGTACATGTAACGCAATACGTATCAAATTTATGTGCAAGCAAATGAGTGTCATCATTCCATTCTTGCTCTTCTTTCAGCGTCGGTCGGTTTCGCATCCAGTGCGAAACAGCGTGAGAGCCGCGGAAGCTGATGCCGCGGAAGCCAGCTCCGCCTCTTCCGTTCACCCATCGACTGCCGACGCTTCCAATTCCAGTCGGCAGCCCCTTCCATCTTCCAGCCACTTCCAGTCGGCAGCCTCTGCCACTTCCAGTCGGCAGCTTCCCTCTGCCTCTTCCAGTCGGCAGCTTCCCTCTGCCTCTTCCAGTCGGCAGCTTCCCTCTGCCTCTTCCAGTCGGCAGCTTCCCTCTGCCTCTTCCAGTCGGCAGCTTCCCTCTGCCTCTTCCAGTCGGCAGCTTCCCTCTGCCTCTTCCAGTCGGCAGCTTCCCTCTGCCTCTTCCAGTCGGCAGCCACTCCCAGCCATACGGAGAGGCGGAGTCAGGGGCAGAGGCAGGATAACTGCTGCTAACGCCCACGCATTCGTCGGCCGGATGGACGCATTTGCCAACCGGATGCCCGGCCACTATCTGTGTCGCGTCTTGACGGTTGGCAAAAAGCGAAACTCCATCCGAGACTGGCGTGATGCCAAGGGCGAGACAAAGAGGCTGAAGAAGAAAGAGGCAAAGGAAATCACTCATGAGGTTGGTACAAAATATCAGTAGGATTGTGCGGGGTAATTCGGGCCCCACATTCTATGCACGTATAAGGATCGGTTTGATATCAGCTTGACTACAGTACATATTGTGTTATACCACTCCGTCCTTATGCGTATTATGTACACAGGTGGTTTACACTCTGTGAGTAAGGTGCTGTGGGGTAAACCCAACTGCAGGGGCAAAGCAAATGATGAACCAACTCGCTCATTTGAAACTGGGCAATTCAACAAATAGATTGAAATGCAGCACTGAAACTTTTATCTGGCTGCATTTTCCATGGCCGGATTTACCCCACACTATCCAGATGTACATTATTGTGTACGTACATACACTTATGCCACACATGCAGCATGCTGATTGATTACCTATGTATTTCAGGCTTTAACGGCGCAGTTGGGAGCTCTGAACCTGTCCCCCTCCGTCCTCGTCTGCACTGATAGCGCCGGCGAGCCCGTCATGCTCGAGTACGACACGGAATGGACGGAAGAAACAGTGGCGAAGAAAGTGGCTGCAGTGGCGGAGCTGCACAGGCTGAAACGCCAGGGGTACACGGCGCTCCGCCGCGTCTGCCCGTACCTTCCCTCCTACCACAAAATCAAGCGCCTCTGGAAGAAGTACGACCGCATCACGCCCACTATCTACCCTACCGTTGGCAAGGCTCGAGCAGCAAGGGTGTCATTAAAGGAAGCCATCAGGAAATCGCTCTCCTACCGCGTAAGCTAGCCTCACTTGGGTACTGCGGAGGGAAACTTGGGGTAAACCTGACCACCTACTATTGCACGCCGCATATTCACGTTGATCGCGCGTGTTTCCACTCTCATAGAGGTGGCCGAGTTTACCCCCTGGTACCCTTCATATTGTGGTGTGAACTGCGGGGGGAAAGCGACCATGGGGTAAACCTGACCACCTACTATTGCACGCCGCATATTCACGTTGATCGCGTGTGTTTACCCTCTCATAGAGGTGGCCGAGTTTACCTCCTGGTACCCTTCATATTGCGGTGTGAACTGCGGGGGGAAAGCGACCATGGGGTAAACCTGACCACCTACTATTGCACGCCGCATATTCACGTTGATCGCGTGTGTTTACACTCTCATAGAGGTGGCCGAGTTTACCCCCTGGTACCCTACATACTGCGGTGTGAACGTGTCCGTAAACATACCTACCTGTCATTAGTCGAAATGGGAGTCGACATGTCTTTTAAGCTGCAGCACTGCCCAGACCCGAAGAGCGTGGTGGAGGAGATGCGGAGAGATGGTGTGACGGTGAAGCTGGGGGCGGACGGCGCTCAGATTGCCTTCAGTCATCCGTACACTATCTTTTCGTTTTCCTTTCCTCTGCTGGACTCCAACCCTCAGTGCAGCTACCGGACGCATCCGTTCTTTATCGGCGAGATGCAAGAAAGCTACGCCGACATCTACCGGTTCGCTGCTGAGGCGCTGGAGGACATCAGGGAGCTGCACGGCAATCCCACTGTCGTCGTGGACACCCCGACTGCGGCTGGAGTTGGATCCACCATCCAAGTCAACGTAAGCCTACAATAAAAGTCGAAAAATTTTTTTGGGCGCAACTGGCCGCCCTGGCACATGACCTTAGATGGCCTGAACCAATATTTAGGTAGGGTACAGAAACAGGCACGAATGGTCAGAGGTGCCTTAGATATGGGCGCATAATGTAGCCAGTGCAAGCCAGCCGGCGAGGCCCAAAGCGTATACATATCCCACCGCTTTTATATACATCAATACTTTTGCAACATCAAACTTCTAAGTTCACCCATATCACAGAATTCTCATACCTGTTTCAGCTGGACGTGGTTTGGGGAAGCGACTTGAAGATGGTGAACATCATCCGCGGGCTCGTCAGCTTTTCGGGCAAATACAGCTGCCCATTCTGCACACTCGAGCAGCAGTTGCGGATGATGAAAACCTGCCCACGCGACAAGGCGTTTCCACAGGAGATGTGGGGAAAAGAGTGGCCGCCGGGCTACTTCAACAACGAGCTGTAAGCAGCAACGGAAGACAGATTTACCCAGTTTCCTGTTGGTTGTGCAAGAGTGCATAAAAGAGGGTAGTACTTACTGGCTGCTGTTACAAAGATTTCATAAAAGAAGTACCTTTGTATTTTCAGGTGTCGCAACGTGGATGAGATGCCAGCGCTACTCGAGCAGAGGACAGTGGACGGCAGGAAAGGGCAGAAGGAGTTACCCCTCATCCCCCTCCGCACAGATCAATTCGTGGTGGACACGCTTCATCTGAAATTGCGCGTAAGCTTATTATCAAAAATGCATAAAGCAATAATAGGGTACCGTCATACCCCATCCGACCTCTCAATTTTGCATAGCCCCGGAGGCTATTCTGTGCGGTAGGGTACTATAATAGGGTCAATAATAGGGTACCGTCATACCCCATCCGACCTCTCAATTTTGCATAGCCCCGGAGGCTATTCTGTGCGGTAGGGTACTATAATAGGGTCAATAACAAGGTACCGTCATACCCCATCCGACCTCTCCATTTTGCATAGCCCCGGAGGCTATACTGTGCTGTAGGGTACTATGGGGTAAACTCGGCCACCTAAGCTCTTTTGAACTCGCAGTTTCAGCAAATGATGAACCAAATAGCTCAACTGAAAGGGGAGAGGAGTAGGGTACTACGGGGTAAACCCGGACACGGGGTAAACCTGGACACCTAAGCTTTTCTGAACTTGCCGCTTCAGCAAATGATGAACATGGTAGCTCATTTGAAAGAGGAGAGTTCAAGGAATCGATGGGTAGAATACTTTTCTCAATCGGCCGTATGGTTGCTGAGTTATACTCGGTTGTCCGGGTTTACCCCCCCCCCCCTTGTCCGGGTTTACCCCACAGTACCCTACATTCACCTGTATGTACTGGTGATTGTCAGGGAGTGGAGAATATGCTCAAGAAGACGCTGATGATTGCCAAGGCGTTTGACACGTCCACTGGCACCAGAGCGGACAAGTTCACTGACGGCCCGATCTACTGCAGGCTTCTGCAGCTGATGAAGTCCATCTCGTCGCGCGTCCGTGTGGTAGAAGCTGAACACACCAAGAATCACATAGTTTTCGGCACCATACGAGGTACGCTTTGCTGCACATCCTTGATTACGCCCAATATTTATCCATTTCCGCTTGCATTGCGATTCTAGCCAACCTGTTGTTGCAGGAGATGACGCAAATGCGCTGATAAGGGAGATGCCTTCAGAGTTGGAGCGAGCTGCAGCTTATCCGCCGGGGTTGCAGTGGTCAGAGAAGCTCTACTCCTGTCTCACTCGCCTTTGGTCGCGCTTCAAAGCAATGTCAGACATTTGGTAAATTAGAGCGTGCATTTGTCAGTACTGTACAAAAATTCCCCATGGTCCGAAAATTTCCTCTTTTACAGTATTCCATATCTTTTATGATGCAAGTGACCATCTGTGATCGGCTCTGAACTGTCTCTTCTGGTATCGATTGTTTCAACTGTGCCCTACATTCGCCGATCATAGATGGGCCTCAACAATATTGCACTGTTTGGTGCGCTATTGCGTTACCTGCTGCATTCTTTCCAGGGATCTGCCCGAGGTGACGGAGAGTGACATCCGTGAGTACGAGAAGCTGGCGGTGTCTTGGCAGGATGTTTTCTGTGAAATAGGCGACGTGATCAAGGAGAACCGCATCCCCTTGGCTGAGTTTTCTTCCGGTAGCCTGCTCAAAATGCACTAATAATGCAGTAATAACGTCACGTGCACAGCCAATACTGTGTGTACATATGTTCAGTAGGGTAATGTGGGGTAACCCGGGCCATGGGGTAAACCACGATTCCTAGTACTTCTCTCCTGCTACATGGGTGGCTAGACATACCCCACCGAAATCGGACGGGTTTACCCAATGGTACCCGACATGCAATACTCTATTTTGAAGGTGACGCGACGCCGTACCAGCATATAATGGTATCTCATGTGGGCCAGATGATGCGAAGAAAAAATGGCATCAAGCTCTTCGCCTGCCAAGGAATGGAGAAAGTGAGTGCAGCGTGCAACATACTAGACAGAATGGAAATATTGCTGTAATCGCTGTAATATTGCTGTAATCTCAGTTGGAAAGGTCGCCAAACAGTTCAGATCGCTCACTCCATGTTTCCACGCGAACGTATTTTGTAAACAAATACTTAGCGACCCTTCCAGCTAGCACTGTTATACAATATTTTTTAGGTTACTTAGACCAACGACAGCTTCAAGGATATAACTCAGCACCATTCCAACAGATCGGATCCAGCATACGGGACGCGCTAATTCGCCACTATCGGCGGTCCTGGATCGATATTGAGCTGTCGCAGCTGATTACGAAGGAGGAGAAAGGAAGGAGCTGTACCGAAAGGAAAGAGTGAAGAAGAAGTACGAAGTGCAGCAGCCACCGAAGAAAGTCCAGCACTGCCTGAAGGACGACCCCATCAGTGGCAGGTTCAGCAGCGTCGTCTTCCACCACTCGAGTCCATGAGCAAGGCGGAGCTGTTCCGAGAGGCCACCCACCTGCACTCGCTCACCTTC